>CABHPH010146200.1:33519-70708 GCA_902168325.1 Peromyscus nudipes | reverse complement strand
TGTACCTGGGGGAGATGTGTACCTGGGGGAGATGTGTACCTGGGGGAAGATGTTTCTATGGGGAGTAAGTGCTGAACTGCTGACAGTCCTGACACATGAGAATGAGAACTGGAGATGAAAGGCTGATATGCTTAGGCACACAGGCTGGGCAGACACTGGACCCACCTTGAACCGCTTCGATTTCTAAAATTCCCAGCACCAGCCACCAAGGAACAGGAGCAGATACAAGCATTATTCCTGACCACATGATGCCTTCTGGTGACTCCTCTCTCCACCCACCCAAAGCTGCCCAGAGAAAGATGTCAAACAGACGTAAGCTGTCTGAATGTATTAGGGAGTGAGGGGATGTTTCTCAGGTTCAAACTGTCTCCAAAACCTCACTCTGCCCCGGTTCGGTTTCCCACTGAGCACAGGCGATGAGGGACTTGTGTGTATTGGGGGGATGACTGGTCCTGTGGAGGAGATGCTTGGGAAGGGATGTCCCCAGCCTTTGCCAGGACTGGGGGTTAAACACGAAGCTTGATGAGTTACCTGGCAACAGACAAGGTCTAGGGCTGGAGGCAGAAATCTGCAAGAGGGACTCTGCTGTGGATGATTGTTTGATAAATAAAACTCTGATTGGCCAGTAGCCAGGCAGGAAGGATAGGGTAGGTGGGACAAGGAGAAGAATTCTGGGAGGTGGAAGGCTGAAGCAGAGAGACGCTGCCAGCTGCCGCCATGAAAAGCAAGATGTAAGGTACCGGTAAGCCACGAGTCATGTGGCAACTTATAGACTAATAGATATGGGTTAATTTAAGATATAAGAACTAGTTAACAAGAAGCCTGCCATGGCCATATAGTTTATAAGAAATATAAGTCTCTGTGGGTTTACTTGCTTGGGTCTGAGTGGCTGTGGGACTGACGGTTGAGAGAGATTTATCCTGACCGTGGGCCAGGCAGGACTGGAGAAAACTCCAGCTACAGGACTCAAGCCCCATCACATCACAGCACATACACCGTGGGGCTCGGCATGTCACTAAGTCTCTAATGAAGACTGGAGGTAAGACGTTACCAGAATGTGGATCACTTCCTCGGGGTCCAGGCCCTCCACTGAAACACCGTTAACTTCCACCAGCTTGTCTCCAGCGTACAGCAGCCCTAGGAAAGGGGAACACAAACGGGAAGGGTCTGGCAGAGGCCACCATTCCAACGACTACAAGCTCATGACCCAAGCATGTTTGAAATTTTTAAATAAAAATTAAACTGTTTACGCTGATTTATACCACCATAACCATCTGTGAGCGCTCTATTTTCTGCCTCTTTGCCGGCACCAAGAGCGATTTGGTATTTTTTTTTTCTACCCTGATGTTGTGAAATGGAACCAAAATGCTGACCAGAAGAACGCTAAAGACATCAGGGTGTGAGTGAAGGACGCATGGAAAGGAAAAGGAATGAATTATTCTTCAAAGGATTCAGTGTGGAGCAACTTGGGGGTAAGATGAAGCCTTGAACTGGGTGTGGTGACACACATCTATAACGCCAGCATCAGGGAAGCAGAAGCTGGGGGAGTGAGTTCAAGGTCACGGCTCAGTGGTAGAGCACCTGCCTAGCACATTCAAGGTCTGAGTTCAGTCCTTAGCAACACACACAGACACACACACATAAGCATACATACATACATATACATGCATATAAATACACATACACATATAAACACACACATAAATACACACACATATATTCATACATATACAAATACACATACACACATATAAACACACACATACACAAACATATACAGACACATAAACACACATAAACATATACACATACATATAAACACATATACACACATATAAACATGCATACATAGACACATATACACACATAAACAAACATATACAAACATACATAAACATATACACACATACACACATAAACAAATATATATAAACATACATAAACATATACACACATACATATAAATACACACATATAAACAAACATACACAAACATATACACACATATATATAAATACACACATATACACACACACACACACACACAAACTGCTATGAGCCACAGGAATATGAAACAGAGATTCAGCTGTATATGGTAAAGATATACCTGGAAGAATCAAGAAATTCTTCTGGAGGAAAAAGCCAAATCTCAGGGAGTATTTAGAGTTATTCAGCTTTTAATATATCAGCTGTTTCCTGCCCTGAATTTCTTGTGCGCTCTCATAATTTCCCCAAGAACTTGTAACAGTGTGGATGGACCGTGCCTTGGGCATATACACTTAAAGTACTTGGATAAGGTCACGTAGACAAGGCTTTCTGCCTCCAGGCTCCCTGTTCCCTTTTTTTGGCATTTGCATTAGATGTCTGCCTTCTGCAAATATCCTTTTAAGCCACATCCAAAGGTAGGGCCAGCTCCAGACGGAGCGAGCATCCAAGGACAAACGACAGACAGAATAGCTGGTCAGACCCGCTAGGCCCCTGGGACCCCTGAATTAAGGTAAACACCCTTATGGAGACACAGCCTGTCTCCTAGGTGCATAGCTTTGCTTCTGGTGCAAATCAAGCTCAGATCTCCCCTACTCTCCAGCCCTAGAGCAAATTCTTAGAACAAAAAGGTTTTCTTCATATCAGGTAAGGCCCGGTTCTTCCATCTGTGAAATGTCATGATCATGCTTGCATTGTTCCCTTGCCTTGAGAATGATAAAAAACAATGTATTCCCACAGAGCCTAGCATGCAGGGGCGCTCTGAACCAGGGGGGCTGGAGTCCCTTGGAAGGTTTGTCCCTGTTTTTTTTACCAGCCAAGCAAAGGAGCATCTGAAGGCCCTGACCTAAGAGCACAAAGAGACTTCTTGCTTCTGGAAAAGCCACAGAATCCAGTGTCCCTGTGTCTGGCTTACACCATGCCACCCCAGCTTACCGCTCCTCTCCACCAGCCCACCATGGATGACCCTGGCCACCAGGATATCCCCTGTTATCTCATGGCGCTTGATGGTAGCTCCCTAAAGAGAGAACACAATAGGTCCTGGGCTTACTAACACAACTATTTTTCTGGTAGCTTCAGTCAGCACAGCTCTTGTCTTTCAGACTATGATTTTCTTACTAACCAGAAGGGGCCCCCAGTCACCCTGTGGCCATCAAAAAGGAAGGGCCATCAGACCTTGGCCTCATAAGGCCTCCATATAATATTCAGACATAGAATATTTAAAGTCTTCCAAAAATAAAGTGCCCTTGATTATAATCTAATGGAAGGAAGCACTCTTAGAGAATCAATTAATGTCTTACCCTCTTTCTATTAGTAGAAGAGAAAGATGTAGGCCAGTGCATTAGAATTGAGTAAAATACATGAAAGACAAATAAAATATATAATACAGATGTCTTTTCACCAAAAAGTTTATATTACATCTTGTCTTCTCATGAAAGAAAAAATACTAAACAGAAACCCTTTGGTCGTGAAAACATTATGCCCAGCAGTGCCTTTGAACCACAGGAAAAAGCACACCAGCTATCATGCCATTATTTCCACTCTGTGTGTGACTGAGACAAAACCGCCAGTCAAGTAACCATTAGACACGACTTAGATCACAGGGAGCCCTGGCGTAACCCTGAACAAGAGATAAAGGATTTCCTTACCAGGGGCTGCTGGTTCTTCACCAGACACACGATCCTCATGGCTTCCTCACTGTCGGGGATGTCGTCTGGTAGCGGGGGCAGAAAGGGTTCAAAATCTTTCTGAGCTACCGTATCATGGGCACTGAGCAGAGCCTGGGAACAGAAAGAGAAAGGTGAGCGATGTCACACGTGGCACACACCCACCTGAAAGACGGTGACTTGATACTACCACCCAACCACAAACACCACGCCTACATGTCAGGCACAATCCTAAGCAAACTCAGTCACAGTCACCTTCTGAGATAGGTGTATTTATTGCTCCCTGTTGATGGACAAGGGGTTCGGGAATACAGAGGTTAAAAAGTGTACAGAGATCTCCTTCAGGGGCTGGAGAGATGGCTCAGCGGTTAAGAGGTTAATAAAGAGCTTGCTCCCTTTCAGTGGACCTGGGTTCTGTTCCCAGCACCCACATCAGGCAGTTTACAATTGTCTGTGACTCCAGTTCCAGGGGATCTGATGCCCCCTTCTGGTCTCTGCAGGCATCTGCACACATGTGGTGCACATAAACTCATAAAGGCACATATACATATATACCAATAAATGTATATCCCAAATAATTTCATATACTGTATTCAAAAGTCAAAATCTTCCCAACATGGAGAAAAAGTATAGGGATTTTTTTCTGTGTAACCAGGAGCTGCCCTGGATGACTGCCCAGAATTTTAGAGGGATAGTATTTTTTTGGGGAGAACAAGACACCCCGGAAAGTTCTGGGTGCCTCCTCATACACGTGAGAGCATTGGCTCAGTGATTAGTCAATCACATGTGAGCCCCACACCTTCAAGTATAATCGGTTTGTCATTCATGTACAGAAACAGAATATATATTCAGAGACAACGTTTTATATCCTTTTTATTTACTCTTCCCATCTTTATCATATGGCAGATGGGCAAGCTTAGTCCATTTTAGCAAATGCTTACCTTGCAGTGTGGAGCCTGGAGGACTTGTCTCAGCTCTTGGATCTCAGGAGAACTGGAGGCTTTGGGTAATAGCTCCAAGACCTGATTCATGATGGAAAAATATACACATAAAGTATTTTTAAGCCAGGTGCCTTACGGCTGTAATCCTAGCACTTGAGAGACTGGGTCACGAGGGCGACCAAAATTCTGAAACTAGCTTAGCTCCAAAGTGAGTCACAGACCACTCTGGCCTTCAGGTGAGACCCTGTTTCCAAAAAGCAAAATGAAATGAAATCAAATACTTAAAATCTTCATCACCTGGGTCTGGAGAGATGGCTTGGGGTTATGAGAGCTTGTTGCTCTTTTAGAGGACCCAAGTCTGGTTCCCAGCACCCATTCAGGTGGGATACAACTGCCCATAACTCCAGCTGGCCTCTGAGGGCACCCCACACATGTAATAAATACTTAGACATATACACATTCATAACAACAATCATTATCACCTAGTCAACTTCACACAGGCTGAAAAGTACATGTACTAATATGATGTTGACCTAAGAGACATTGTTACTGAAGCCTTCTTTTCTGTCTCCAGAGACAGGGCCTAGTGTCTTTCCTTAGCTGTTAAACTTTACCATAGCAGACAGAAGCCAAGACTCAAGGTAGATTAAACCCGTGATAGCCTAAGTAGCAAGGCCTTTCCC
Organism: Peromyscus nudipes; assembly: GCA_902168325.1. Taxonomy (NCBI): domain Eukaryota; kingdom Metazoa; phylum Chordata; class Mammalia; order Rodentia; family Cricetidae; genus Peromyscus; species Peromyscus nudipes. The sequence goes on along the minus strand of CABHPH010146200.1, from coordinate 65,434 downwards.
TCTGGTATTGCTAAAGTGGCTCTTTATTAATGCAATACATTACAGGCAGATGAATTTGAGCTACAGGTGAGCCGAGAATTCAGGCCACTCAGTCTCATGAGAAGCTCCATTCTTTGAGTAGAAAATGGAAATGATGATTTTTATTTTAAAGTGTATCATTTTATCAGAAATTTCGATACTTGCTGCAAATGTGAAATGACTTAGAACGAACTGTAGACCTGCTTTCAGAGGACATGGTATTGCTATGGAATATCTTTCTGTGTGCTGTGAATATGTGTTGTTCTGATTGGCTGATAAATAAAGCTGCATTGGCCTATGGCAGGGCAGGATAAGGTTAGGCAGGACATTCAAACTAAAGACAAGATGAAGAAGGATGGAGTCAGGGGAGACACCAGCCTGCCACCGAAGGAGCAACAAGATGCCAGCAGACCGGTAATGCCACGGCCACATGACAACATATAGATTAATAGAAATGGGTTGAGTTATAAGAGCTGGCTAGCAAGAAGCCTGGCCCACAGGCTATACAGTTTGTAAGTAATATAAGCCTCTGTGTGTTTACTTGGGCCCAAGGGGCTGTGGGACCGGGTGGGACACAGGAAAACTTACAACTACAGGCCAATGCAGCTTTATTTATCAACCGATCAGAATAACATGTATTCACAGCATACAGAAAGACATCCCACAGCACAGTATTTTTCAAAGTATGGATCCCCAGCAGCACGCATCACTGCACATGGCCAAATAAAGCATGCAGGTCACAGGCTTCACACCTGTCCACTGGGTTTAGAGTGAGTAGGATGCCATGTGTATGTTATCCTGCAGACAACTGGGGACAGTTTGAACTGCTGATTGCTGAAATGGAGGGTACAGTCTCTTCCTTTTTTTCTCACCCCCTTCTCCTCTCTTTGACTTCGTCTATGGTTTTGAACACATTTTATTTAATGGACACTATTAGAATGGTTAACAGGCAGACAAAAATTCTCACTCTTGGAGTTCACATCCCAGTGGGGGAGACATAGGCAATAAATACAACAGAAATGAATATTTTTGTTTGATATAAAGAGTTAAGAGGAAAAACAAACTAGGGAAGTTGGCCAGGGAGTTCCAGGAAGGAGTCTAATTTTAGATGAGTGGCCAGGAAAACTTTTCCTGGAATGTGGCCTTTGACTGATGGAATAGGAAGATCATGGGGACTCATGAGCAAGAACATGAGTAGCTTAAGGACAGGACAGGGCAGAAAGGATGCAACAGGAGCTTGTCAACCATAAGGCCAACATGGTTGGAGCAGAGCGCAGGTGGAGGAAATAAGTATGAAATAAAGCCACCAGAGAGGGTCAGTCATGTACAAGTGTGTTGGAATCTTGGTATTTTTTTTCAGAGTTGGGAATCATAAGGAGGACTGGGGCAGAGAAACAACTGGTCTGGCTTGCTTCTAAAGCTTCTCTGTTGGAAGCAGACATGGGGGAGTAAAGGTGGAGCTGGAGGAGCCGGTGGAAGGGACACCCAGTTATTTGTAAGGTGTATCAATGGCTTCTACTGAATTATGTTAGGTGGTACAGGACTGGCGTGTTGTGGAATACTATTTTAAGGTGTGTGACTTTTGTTTATGTTGCATTTGTTTAACTCTGTGAAGCTGTGTTACTTCGCCTCTCTAAAACACCTGATGGTCTAATAAAGACCTGAATGGCCGATAGTGAGGTAGGAGAAAGGACAGGCAGGGCTGGCAGGCAGAGAGGATAAACAGAAGGAGAAATCTGGAAGGAGAAAAGGAGAGAAGAGGTAGCCAGAGGAGGACTCCAGGGGCCAGCCACCCAGCTACACAGCCAGCCACAGAGTAAGAGTAAGATTTACAGAAGTAAGAGAACGGGAGAAGCCCAGAGGTTAAAGGTAGACGGAATAATTTAAAGTTAAGGAAAGCTGGCTAGAAACTAAGCCAAGCTAAGGCTGGACATTCATAAATTAAGAATAAGTCTCCATGTGTGATTTATTTGGGAGCTGAGTGGCAGGGCCCCCAAAAGAGTAAAAAACAAAAACAAAAACAAAAACACTGGTGCTAGTCCAGATGTGTTTGGAAGTGGTTTGCCACACACTGGTGAGATCTGAGAGAAGAACAGACTCCCAGGTTACCCCAAGAATCCAGCCTGACAATAGTACTGCATGACAGAGACAGGAAAGGCTGTGATTGGGGTGAGTCGAAGGGGACATGTGAGGACATGCTAAGTTAGACGTGTCTATCCAACTTCGAGGAAGACGGGGAGGAGGAAGTTGGGTAGCGAAGACTGGAATCCAAACAAGATCCATGTTGGAGATAGAAACTGGAGAATCATTACCACAATGTCACCTTGTACACACAGGGCCAGTTGAATGTGAAGGACAGGGCAAAGGCAGAGATGGTCATTTGCTAAAAATGTGTGCATGAATGTGTGTGTGTGTGTGTGCGTGCATGCGTGTGTGTGTGTGTGTGTGTGTGTGTGTGTGTGTGTGTGTGTGTATGTGTTAGTTTTGGAAGACAATTTTCTGCTTTCTATTAAATTTAATTAAGGACATTTATTAAAGTGCATAGTCACTGACCAAGTTCTCCCAACAGAAACCTCCATTTAAACAAACACTCCAGGTCAGAGGACATCATAAAAGGCTCTGTGGGTCCTCTGGCTAGAGCCACCTTACCTCACAGGATAGGATCTGTGCATGGGTTGTAGCAGGAAGGAGCTTCTTTTCTTTAAACTTCTGGAGGCAGTCATAGACCTGCAGAAGGGCACAAGGGTGAGAATGACATGGAAGAGGTGGCCGGTCACATTTTAGAGTAAAGGCTCTCGAAGGCAGAAACAGCTGAGGCGGCTGAACCACTGACACCTGAGCAGGCGACACCGTGTGACTCTGGCACCGTGTGACTCCGGAGACTGAGTGGAGGTCCCAGCGCTTCAGCAGCATCACTCCTGGCTGCTACCAGGAGACTGGTAGCCCCGGGGAAATTTCATTAATAAAAAGTATGCATATGTTTATGGTGATATTTTATTTGTACTGAAATGTGATTTTATTTGTATGTTAATAAATAAAGTTGCCTAGGGGTCAGAGCTATTAGAGCCATAGCGAAAGCCAGGGCGGTGGTGGTGCACGCCTTTAATCCCAGCACTTGGTAGGCAGAGCTAGGCAGATCTCTGTGTGTTCAAGGATACAGCCAGCATTGGAGACACACGTCTTTAATCTCAATACCAACCATAGAAGACCTGGAGTACAGACAGGCAGTGACAAAAGGTCATGTGGTTGGGTTTACAACCAATGAGAAGGCAGAACAGGAAGTCTATATAAAGACAAACAGACAGGAAGTAGGTCTCTTGCTGAGAGGTAGGACAGCAGCGGCAGGAAGGGTAAGGTTTTTAATCTCAGCTCTTAGCTATCGCTCTGACCTCTTGGCTTTCTTCTCTGAATCGGCTCTGTGTTTCCTATTTAATAAGACGGTTGGTTACATCTACATATGTTTCCCTTGTTTGGGTGAGGAAGGTAAAGAGAAGGTTTCTGGCGCTGACGCCAACAGGGATCTATAGACAATGCACACGGGGCTTCTCAAGGGGGGGTCTATGGGGTAGAGACCCCTAAGGACCTCTGTGCTGGGCAGTTGGGCAAGGCGTGCATTGTGTGGCTCTTGACCCACCAAGGGTCCCGGATAAGAAGCCAGACCTTTAGAATGTGCTCATCCATGCTCTGCTCTGGTCTTTAAAGCTGTTCAGTTCTCCCCCCCTCAGGTAATTCTTCAGTGCAAATTCCAGCTTCATCTCTCCTGATCCTTGGAGATTCTTTTCCGTACTGGATGAGGAATCAGGGTGGATAAGCAAAGCTCACCCGGCTTCACAGTGCTGCCCTCCATCTTAGTCTAGGAATCAAATTTATCTTACAGATGGAGAAAGGAGTTTCAAGAGGCACCTTAGTCTTTCCATCTCTATCTGTGATGAGCAAGCTTCCTGCAGTACTGTAGGGTTGATACTCAAGTGTGTGTGGGAGTGGTCTCGGTTGATTGATGGCTGTAGGGTACTAAGCACAAAGAACCTGTGCTGTGGAACAATCCTTTTCTATACTCTGGATACATATTACTCATTGGTTAATAAAAAGCTGACAGGTTGGTAGCTAGGCAGGAAGTTAGGCAAGAAAGCCAAACTGAGAATGATGGGAAGAAGGAGGGTGGAGTCAGGAGAGATGCCAGCTAGCCATCCAAGAAGCAAGACATATTAAAGGACAGGTAAAACCATGAGAAATGGGTTAATTTAAATGTAAGAGTTATCTAGTAACAAGCCTGAGCTATCAGTTGAGCATTTAAAATTCATATTCAGCCTCTGAGTCAGTTATTTGAGACCAGACGGTCGGGATAGGAAACATCTGTTTACATACAGCATTCCAATGTGTGGCTGAAACTTCCACATAAGACCTGAAAAGGCTTAAAAAAGGATTATAAACACACAAAAATGGAGTCAAGCACAGCTTCTTGATAACTGTCTTTTTGGTAGGCTCTGTTTGCTGACTTCAAGCAGGGGTGCGCTTCTTTAAAAAAGCAACTTCCTGGTTCGTGCTGGCAGCACAGACAGCTCTTTTGGGAGGTCCTGCTATGCAGCACTTGAATGGGGTTTGTGGGCTGCAGGCTGCACAATACTTGGTGGCAGGGTGGACCCAACAGCTTCCCAGAGTTGGGGCAATAAGCCTGACTCTCGCTAGTACCTCCACCATGAAGCTAGGCACTCGAGAAGCCGATTAGGGTGGAGCCAGCCACCAAATCCACTGCTTTGGTCCTAGCCATGCTGCTTAGCAGTTTAAAGACTCATGCAATCAAAAAACAGATTGAGGAAACACAATAGAGATGCATTCAGACAAAAGAAACCTCTAAACAGGTTACAGTGTGTTTAAAAATGTGTAGCCTTGGGAGAGAGAAGAAAAAGGACATATACAATTATAGATTTTAAAAATATAGTTTTAAAATAAAATCCTTAAAAAAGGAATAGGGTAATAAAAAATAAGCCACATAAAGATGGAAAATACACAGAGAGTCTAGATTATGTATATTATTGTGTTGTCTTTAAAAGTTTTGACTGCTAAGAGACCTTGGATTATGAAAACTACTAGGTTAAACAAACATATATATTTAAAAAATATCTTGACTTCAAATTTTAAGTCAAAAGATATGTTAATTTGGGGGGAAAGTTATGCTTTTGTTAACATAGGAAACGAGAGGCTATGGATTTGTTCTGGGTTAAAGAAAATCAGGTTTCATTGAGGAAGACCCCCTGAAAAATCTCTGATGGGAATGGATGGCCCAGACGATCCAGTGTTTCAGAGCACCTCTGTTGCAGTTTCCTCTGAGTTCTGCATCCAGGACAGCTTCAAGGCTATTGGCTGAGATGATTCAGCCTCACAGACTACTCCAGTCAGGACTTGAGTATCCTAAATTTTCTCAGGGTCCCACAAAGATTATCAGCACCCCCAATCAACAAGAAGTAGTCTAGAGAACTATGCCCACACTCACAAAAAAAATGGATTATGAATGTTTTTCTTTGCTTAGAGGGTTGGTTACAAATCATTATTGGTCATAGTCAAAAAAAGGCTAAACAAAAGAGTTAAAATCAGAGACCTCATTCTAAAAGAAGAAAGGGGGATATGATATAGAAATGATGGGGGGAAAGGGTAGATTATTGAATCTACTTTAACCCCAAAACAACTGTTAATCTCTAAATATTTTACATTGGTATGGATTTTAGTTTACTGATATAATTTAAAGTTAATTTTGTTATACTGTATGTACATTTCTACTCTTGTTTAAGGTATGGTGCTTATGGGGCCTGGAGAGATGGCTCAGAGGTTAGGAGCACTGGCTGCTCTTCCAGAGGTCTTGAGTTGAGTTCCCAGCAACCACATGGTGGCTCACAACCATCTGTAATGAGATCTGGTGTCCTCTTCTGACCTGCAGGGATACATGCAGACAGAATACTATATACATAATAAATAAATCTTTTAAAAAAAAGATATGGTGTTTATGTAGCTCATTTAAAAATGTAATGTATAATTAGAAATACAGATTAATAATCATCTGTAACAGTCAAGCTTATAGTCATGTTAGGTATGTTTTCAAGGTCCTGCACAGATATATTTAGATAGATGGTCTTCAAACACTTCAAAGACCTACAGAATATGGCATTTAATATGTTTAATAACCTAAGGCTTTTCATGACAGTGAGACACATCTGTTCCTGGCAGCACCAATCTACTTTGAAGAAGATGATGGGCATCAAAGAAACTCCATACGGAGTTTGTTTTCTTTATGGCAAAAGCTAGCCATGTGGGCAAAGAAACTTCCTTTGCCTCAATTGCTGTCCAAACTGGACTAGCAGGATGCAAAAAAAAAGCAACTGCTGAACTTTGCCAAGACAGGGTAGGACAGTCCTTCAGAATTCCCTGCTTCACAGGAAAGTCTGTCAGATATTCTAGGCCTGTAGGTCAAAGATGGATGCCCCAATGTTGCAGAGGAACTTTGGGTGACTGTCCAGACAGACTGATGTCCTTGTCATTAGGTAACATTTTATCTTTCTGGGGTCTTTGATAGAATTGAAGACTAAATAGTTATAATTATAGTTTTCCTTAGTTATAATAGAAAGTGAATTAGATACAAAACTTCAGACTCACCAAGATAGGATAGATGAAGTATTTTCTCTAATTTTGCCAAATGCAAATGGATTGGATATTGTTACTGTAATTTTTACCTAATAACTGTTTTTGTTGTATATAGTTTTACTATATTAAGGTTAAAACTTCCCTTTTTAAGTAGACAAAAAGGGGGAAATGCTGTTGAACAATTCTTTTCTATACTATGACTATGTATTACTCTCATTGGTTAATAAAAAGCTGACAGCCAGTAGCTGGGCAGGAAGTTAGGTGGGAAAGCCAAACAGAGAATGATGGGAAGAGGGAGGGTGGAGTCAGGAGAGATGCCAGCCAGCACCCAGGAAGCAAGACATGCTAGAGGACTGGTAAAGCCATGAGCCACATGGTAATACATAGATCAATAGAAATGGATTCATTTAAATGTAAGAGTTAGCTAGTAACAAGCCTAAGCTGTTGGCTGAGCATTTATAATTCATATTCAGCCTCTGAGGCAGTTATTTGGGACAGGGTGGTCAGGACCGGAAATATCCATTTACAAACCTGTACTCACCAAAGATAGTGAGACTGGGGAGCATTTATAATGAAACCTGAACTCCTGGCCCTGGAGTGTGTGTGTGTGTGTGTGTGTGTGTGTGTGTGTGTGTGTGTGTGTGTTCCTGGTAGGGGTCAAGTGCTAGCTAGGTATGGTCTACATAGTGAGTTCCAGGCCAGTCAAGACTAAACTGTGAGACCTGGGATCAAGGGATTTAAAACAAGTGATGTGCATCTTTGATCATACAGAAGATGTTACCACTTCAATTCTAAAGACTATAACATGAGCATGCACTATAAGGCTGATCATATTTCATGCTTAATTAGATAATCCATATCCCCAAAAATAACTTCAAAAGGATCTTTTTTAAGAACACCTGTTCAGAACATCTACTCTGTAAGGTGCACAAATTTTTAATCAAATTTTAGAAGATTTCATCAGGGTAAGGAAATGTTAAGAGTTCCAACCAGATCCATGGATGTTTAGTTCCTGATTTTAACAAAAGAGGAATGACATTTTGTTTTGTTTCTTGAGACAGGGTTTTACTATGCATTCCTTACCACCTGAAACTTACTATGTAGGTAAGGCTGCCTCACAGAGACCCACCTGCCTCTGCCTCCCAAGTGCAGGGAGTAAAGGTGTGTACCACCACACCCAGGCAGAAGTGGCTTTTTATAAAAGCATTATTTATCTGGAGCTGGCCTTAAGGACAAAGGACTGTGGGGAACTGATATGGGTTTGCTGGTGGCCATTGTGGTAATTGTATTGTGATCCTAGGGGCCTCTGAAAAAATAGGTTGGGGACAGTAAAGAAAGGATCGGACATAGTTTTTCATTCCCAAATGCTTCCAAAGCTAACAGGGGGGTGTCTGTATATGCCTCTCTGTCTCTGTTTCTGTGTGTGTGTGTGTGTGTGTCTGTCTGTCTGTCTGTCTCTCTCTCTCTCTCTTTCTCTCTGTATCTCCCTACCCCAACTTTTTTTGAGATAGGGTCTCATTGATTCCAGGCTGGCTCCAGATTGACTTTTAGCCATGAATGACCTTGAACTTCTGATTATCCTGCCTCTGTTCCTGAGTGCTGGGATTACAGGTGTGTACCTTCTCGCCTGGTATGGTGGTTTGAAAGAGAGTGGCTTCCATAGGCTCATATGTTTGAACGTTTTAGTCACTAGGGAGTGGCACTGTTTGGGAAGGATTAGGATATGTGACCTTGTTGGAGGAGGTGTGGCTTTGCTGGAGGAGGTGTGCTACTGGGGTGGGCTTTGGGATTTCCAAAGCCCGTGCCAGGCCCAGTGTCTCTCTCTCTTTCTCTCTCTCTCTCTGTCGGCCACCCATGGATCAGAATATAAAGCTCTCGGCTCCGGTTCTAGTGACGTGCCCATCTGCTTCCTGTCATGATGATCATGGACTAACCCTCTAAAACTGTAAGCAAGCTCCAGTTGCTTGCGTGAGAAGGTGGAGAAGGTGACAATCTCCAACAGGCATGCGTCCTCACTCGGCCGCATTATGACGAACACCTGCAGCTCGACAGCAACTGCAGGGCAGTTCATGAAGGCCCCGGCCTAGGAGACAGCTCCATCAGGGGCTACATCATGGTCGAAAGGCACTCGGAAATCAACCCTGACCACCCAATCATGGAGATCCTGCAGCAGTTGACTGGGACTGGCAAAACCAGGGTTGTCAAGGACCCTGTGGCACTGCTGTTAAAAGCTACGCTTCTCCTTTACAGCTTCTCACATGTGGATCCCGGGAAGAACTCCAACCATGATCACAGCTGGCCTGGGCACTGATGAAGACAAGCATCAGTGGAGGAGTCCAGCATCTCTGTCCCTGATGCCGCCTCCTGATGAAGACAAGCATCAGTGGAGGAGTCCAGCATCTCTGTCCCTGATGCCACCTCCTGCGTGAGGGTGCTGAGAACGCATCTCACATGGAAGCAGTTTAGAGTTCCCCCTGGGAAGCCTGCGACCTTTGTACTGTTTTAGCCTCTGGCTCCTCCAGCAGCTGTGACTGGCCTTCATCCATCTGGCTCTCTGCTGACTTCTTTCCTGTACTTGTTTCTTAAACCTGGAAAATCCTCCCCTCAACCTGACAGCAAGGTTGTGTACTGGGGTTTTATGGAGACTTTTGTTGTTGTTGTTATTTGTTTTTTGTTTTGTTTTTGTTCTGAAATTAAAAGTATGCAAAGCAAAGAAGATGCAGTTTTACTTTAAAAAGCAAATCAACAAGCCCACATCTTCGGCATGCTTTGACAGCAACTTGAAAGGTCCAAGCAAGACACTGGCTTTTGCCAGCCAGAGAATCAGAGGCTTGGGCACTCACCTTCAGCAGAGCCTGCAGCCACGGGGAATGGAGGAGGTCATATAAGAGACACACGCCATTCACATCTCGGCTGTAGAAAAGGCTCAGCTCCTGCAGCAGCAGCCTCAGGATTCCAGAGAGGCCTAGGAAAGGAGGACAGAGGTCAGGCGGGGGGAAGGGGCACAAGGAGGGCCGGTAAGGGGTGACCGATGCTGCTCGGACTGCCACCGGGCTTGCCAGACACGGTAGAGTGCGACAACGCTGGATTTAAGGCCTCAGGGTGGCTCCAAGCCCTGTCACATCATTTCTGCTATACGTTTCATAAGACCATGTGACTGGGGGAAAAGTTCCTTTTGACAAACAGCAAATCAGCTAGCTTTCTCATGGGGCTGAGATCAACTGTAGGTGAATGATGGTGATATGTAGACGTGGGATACCGTGAGGATGATGCAGTCACCTTCCCTCTTCTGCCTTACCACACAGGAATTTATCCCTAAACCATCCAGTTGTTTTCTGGGCCTTCTTTCTCTAAGCCAAACACAGTTGGCTATTTGTACCCTTCCTGAAAATACTTATTGAGAGTGTTCCTGAAAACCTCTCCCACTGGACTTTGAAGTTTTAAAATTACATTGAGTTCTTTATTTATTGTGTGGGGCTGGGGGCATGCACACCACAGCATTTGTGTGGGAGCCGGAGGATACCTTGTAGGAGTCAGGTCTCTCTTTAGACCATGTGGGTCCCAGGGATCGAACTCATGTTGTCAACCCTGGTGGCAAGTATCTCTTCCCACTGAGCCATCTGGCTGGCCCTCCCGTTACATTTTTTTTTCAAATTTATTTATTTATTTTGTTTGTTTATTGTGCATATGCAAATGCATCTGTGGGGGTCACAGGGCAATTTGAGGGGCTTGGTTGTCTCCTTCTAACTCAGGTCACCAGCTCTGATGACAAGTACCCTCCTCACTCAACTGCCCCCAGACTTCAAATTATAAATTTCAACATTCTACCGAGCAAAGGGACTACATACATAGTAAATCCTCAGTTTTTTTTTCATTACAAAAACAAAAATTGGCCGCGCAGTTGGCGGCGTACGCCTTTAATCCCAGCACTCGGGAGGCAGAGCCAGGCGGATCTCTGTGAGTTCGAGGCCAGCCTGGTCTACAGAGTGAGATCCAGGACAGGCTCCAAAACTACACGGGGAAATCCTGTCTCAAAAACCAAAAACAACAAAACAAAACAAAACAAAACAAAACAAAAATCTTTCAAGTGTTACTCTGGATGTGAACAAGTTACGCAGTTCTGAGTTTCACATAGACAGTGTGGCCTGGTGGGGCTCTGACTCTCCCGTGGCAGTTGTCTTTTTTGCACTGACAGCTGCTCCCAGAATCATTGACACGAGTGCCAGTGAGCACAGGTGCAGAATAAGCCTCCAGTAATGATCACAGCAGGTGTCCCTGTGTACTTGATCACAAACGCAGACAGTATTGTAAGTCTTCTCTGGCCTCGGAAAGGAACTCTGGCAACACATACCGTTCTCAGGATTGGGCGATGGGGAAAGTGTCCTGTCCTTGTCCGTCAGCTCTGCTCCTCTGTCTGACTGTTTCATCCTCCCTGCTGGAATACTTGGAAAGGGAAGTCAGAAGTAGGAAGCAGAATGACAAACGGCAGCATTTCGTCACTCGGCCACACCAGCCACACAATGCTCAGCACGCTGGAGCTATTTTCAACAACAGTTATTCTGTAAGCCAAGTACTAAGTCACACATACTGGGGTACACATCAAATAAAACATAGCCTTGTCCTGTGACACTTTCTCTCCAAATCAGCTGCTACTAACTGTGTGAAAGAGAAAACTATTATTCCATAAACACTTCCCCACTCCACTGTTTTTCTGAAATTAATTCTTTTAAATCATGTTTAAACACACACAGACACACATACAGACTCATATGCATGTGACTCAGCTCAGGTTCAGAGGTCAGAGGATAACTTGCAGGTCTCAGTTCTCTACCTCCATCATGTGGGTTGTAGGGATAAATCTCAGGTTGTTAACCTTGAATGCACCGAGCCATCTCACAATCCTATCATCTTTTCCAATAACTGACAAGTCATAGTCTATCTGCTTGCTTTCCTGGGTGAATTACCCACTGTTGAGAGCTCTGAGGGCCTCCCTGGCCCGAATGCACACTGATGCTCCATTCTGTATATTGCACTTGGCAGTTCTTCATAGATCTCACTGCACAATTCCTGTTAGAAGACTGGACTGAGTTATGTGAAACAGATTACTGTCCTGGCATACACAGTCTTCTTCATAGTAACAATGACTTGGCTCCACAGCTCCCCCCCCCCCCCACAGCCTTTCTGGTTCACCCTATAACCTGTCTAAAACCTAGACAACAGTGCCCCGTAGGTTTTGCATAGGTTCAAACACATGGCAGCTCATTATATCTTTTTTTTTTTTTTTTTTTTGTTGTTTTTTTTTACGGGGTGGTTTTTTTTTTTTTTTTTTTTTCTTTCTGGAACTCACTTGGTAACCCAGGCTGGCCTTGAACTCACAGAGATCCGCCTGGCTCTGCCTCCCGAGTGCTGGGATGAAAGGCGTGCGCCGCCACCGCCCGGCAGCTCATTATATCTTAGCCCCATCAGTTTCAGTACACATCTTGAACAACCAGTTTGAACAGCTTAATTTAATGTGCTTCCAGCAGCACTGCTTCAGATCTATTTACTCCCACAGAACAGAAATCCAAAGTAACATTGGCCTAGTAGACGTTTCTGCAGTCCTTATTTGACAGTTCAGAAAGAGAGACAACCCAGACTTGGTAGGTCAGCCTCAGTCCATAAAGCATTGAGGTAATGGGGTCCTGTCAGCTCACTGTCCCAACCTGGGGATGCATACAGCACACATCTATCTGCTCCAAGATGGCGGCATGATTTCCAGCCATCACCTCTACATTTCAGCCAGCAGGATGACGAAAGGGTGAAAAGAAGGGTAAAGGGGAGAAGGGCTCTTCAGGGATATTTTAGAAGTAGTTCTACATGATAAACAATCACTGTAGGGGTTTGAAGGGAACCGGCCCCCAAAGGGAGTGGCACCGTTAGGAGGTGTGGCCTTGTTGGAGGAAGTGTGTCACTGTGGGGGCGGGCTTTGATATCTCTTTTGCTTAAGTGTCTCTCAGTGTTACAGACTACCTCCTGTTGCCTGCAAGATGTAGGACTCTCAGCTACTTCTCCAGCACTTTGTCTGCCTGCATGCTCCCTGCCATGATGATAATGGACTAAACCTCTGGAACTGTAAGTGAGCCACCATAATGAAATGTTTTCATTTGTAAGAGTTGCCATGGTCATGGTGTCTCTTCACAGCAATAGAAACCTTAACTAAAACCATTCACTGTTCCTGCAGAACCTGCAAGTGTCTCATTGGACTCTTGTGTCACTGGAGAAACAAAACCAAACCAACCCTAAAATGATGTGAACTTAGAACGCAACTTTCTTCATAAACACAAAACAATTTGCAATTTTGAAACACACTGAATTTGGGCAAATGCTACCACCATGATTGGAGAATTAATTTAATTCATTGCACATTAAATCTGACCAAATAGTCCACCAAACCAGAAAATCATTTCACCAACGGTAGTCCTGCTTGTGACTTAGGAAACCACTATAACACATTGCAGTGATTGTATCTGCACCTGCATCCCAGGTTGCTGCATCCTTTCTGGGTTTCGTGTGGTTTCATCTGTGTGTTTAAGGTGATGTCCACATCCACACATTGAAATACACGTCTCATGATCAGCTATTTCGGTTTTGTTGTTGTTGTTTTGGTTTTTGTTACTGTTGTTGGTTTCTTTTGTTTTGAAGCAGTGTCTCATGTAGCCCAGGCTGGCCTCAAACTCGCTATGTAGCCAAGGATAAACAGATGATCCTCCTGCCTCCACCTCCTAAGTGCTGGGATTATAGGTGTGTGACCACATCTGGCTCATGTGGTGCTGGGGACTGAACCCTAGACTTCACATACACTAGGCAAGCACTCTACCAAACTGAGCTCTATACCCGGCCCTGCTATCTTTTTTTAACCTGTCCTTTTTATTATTGGTAGGACATTATGTGGATTTAAAAACTAACCTCATGTGTCTAAGTGCTTTGGTTTGAGTTTCCCCAGAATTGAGAATTCTAGACAGGTGTAATTGTTGTTTGAATCTTAGATGGTCTTTTAATAATAATAAAAAAAAAAGAAAAAGAAAAAAAACCCAACCCAGACATCATGGTAAAAGCTGAAAGATCAGAGAAGCAGAACAGCCAGCCACTAGGTCTTACCTCTATGAAATCCTCAGCCTAAAGAGAGTGAGTTCCTGTTTCCTCATGCCTTATATACCTTTCTCTGCCCTGCCATATTATTTCCTGGGATTAAAGGCGTGTATGTTTCCCAAACAAAGGCATGAGATCTCAAGTGCAGGGATTAAAGGTGTGTGCCACCACTGCCTGACCTCTATGTCTAATTTAGTGTCTGGCTCTGTCCTCTGATCTCCAGGCAAGTTTATTAGGGTACACAATATATTGCCACATGTAATTTATAGGGTAAAGAGGCATAGAGTATAAAAAAGCCATTAAAAGCTGTTTTATCAAGCACGTGATCATTATGAATACCTGGAACTTGAACATTTCCTTAAAAGTCAGCTTAGGCCTTTGAGATGGCTCAGCAGGGAAAGGCATTTGCTGCCAAGCCTGACGACCTTGAATCCACACAGGAGGAGAACTGTTTCCCAAAAGGTGTTCTGTCTTCCACAAGCAGGCCCCCACAAACGTGTGTGTGAGCACACACACACACACACACACACACACACACACACGTAATGAAAATGTTTTAAGGCAGCATTTCCTTCTGCTTTACAGACACACTAACTGCTTTAAAATTCTGACCTCCTACCCATTATGCTTGTTTTCCAAAATATTTTTCAATATGGAAATCCCGAGCAAAGTGCGTGTGTAACCATGAGAAACAGCCTGCTGGCTTCCCTGCATCAAAGGCCCTCAGGGAAGAAGATGGGGATCATAAACACTCACTTTCACTTGAAGTCTGTGATAACTCACTGTTCCACAGTTAAAGAGATGGTCCTTTCAATATCATCATGTTTTATAGGTGACTTGAGGTGTCCACCACTGTGAAATAGACTACCCAAGATTCTGTTCAGCTGCGGGAGGCGCCTGCAGGGAACGCAGGATTGTGGGCAGTCTCTTACCTGCAAGGATGGACACACGTAACTGTCACCTGTCAAGAGAAGAGCAAGCAGGAACTCCCGGCTGTCAGCTGCCAAAGTCACCTCAGGCTCTGGATAAAGTCCCTGCCCATCCTGGGGTTTAATCCTGACCTTGCAGCCCAATCACTGACTCACTCCCTGTAAGCCGGGGCCAATCCTTCCGGTCCTTGGGTGGAAGCATCTCATTTGCATTACCCGCCCCCCCCAACCACCTCACGGGGTTTCCTCTCACACTGCTACCACACACCACTACAGTCGCCAATACTTTTGTTGACTATTTCAGGATAGCAGATATCCCACCAGATTTTCTTCTCTATTTTTTAGTTTTTATTTTTTTTTTTTTTTTTGAGACAGGGTCTCATGGAGCCCAGGTGGCCTCAGACTTTGTGTGTGTCACCAAGGACGATTCTGACTTCCTCATCCTCATACCTCCACCTCCCTTTCCCAAGGGCTGCGATCACCAATGTGTGCCACTACCCCATCTGAGTTTCCCTTTAAACTTCAGTTTTTGAAGACTTAATGCAGAACTCGGCTCTGAAGGGGCATCTGTCACAGGCAGGAAAGAGGCGCAGAGAGTAGGGAAGCTCTGGGTTGGAGTCCCAGCTCAGGGGCGGAGCAAACCACAGCTCTTCATGGCTGGAAAACGGGGAGAGCTGGGATGGACACTTGCCTGTGAGGACCGCTGTGAGCATCCATCAGGATCTATCAGTTGTGCAGGTGCTGGGCATTTCTCGTCACCGTTGGTGGCCTGGAGCTTTAGGATTTTCCACACACAACCTGAAAATGTATCATCTTTAAGAAGCAACTCAAAAAGCACATATATAGAACGAGGACTCGGTAGTGTTTAGACAGCTCCACTGAAACAGGATGAACTGCAATGTGTGACCAGGAGGAGATGGCGTGCTGGCATTTGAGAATTCGTCTGGTTCCATTATCCGAGTTTTTGTCCATTTCCACTATTATCCCATCTCTCTGTCTCAAGGAGCTAGATGTTTATTTACTTTGTCTTTACTAGCCAAATGTGGCATTTGAGTGTTGGTCCACAAAGTCAAAAATATTCGAAACGGGGAATCCCCAGAAGGGAGTGAGCACTGGTCCCTCCCCGCAGGGTGCAGGCTCATCCTGGCAGCGGGCAGTGAGTGGGAAGGTGGAATCAGTCTCCAACCTTCCCTTCCCTAAAGACGAACAAAGTGAACCACCACCAAATGTCTTAGTCAAGGAAACAGACTTTAAGACTCTTGTCCTTGGATTATCAAAATGGGCTGCAGTTAGGTGAGCTAAAACCCCAGGGTGTCCTGAGGTCAGAGGTATGCATTATTTATTACAAGGTGGACAAAGAAATACTGAGCTGAGCACTCTTTACAATTCTAGTCTGTCCTATGTCATTTCATCTATAGTCAGAGAACAACTTCATAGAGATGAACGTCTTTTATTATGAAAACTGCTGTTACATTACAGCCAACATTCCAAAACAGTATTTTAACAAACACTTGTCTTGATTATAAAGTAGCTCGGAAATCATGATCCTTTTCAAAAGTAATTAATGCCTGCTGAGTCATTTCACATGAATCAGGACACTGCTCCCCACGGAGTACAGCAGAAAGACGGGAAGAGCACCTGTGTTACCCAAACAGCTACGTCACCGCTACAGCGTAAACCAACGACCTACAAGGGGGGTTTGTCAAGAAGCAGACCGTGGAAATGTGTCACAATACTTCTGAGGTGGGAACAGCCCAGTGTGTCTTTCCTTTCTTCCCTTCTGAGTTCAGTGTGAGGTAGAGGGAAGGCCACAGGTTGCAGCCCCCTGCTTCCTTCCTTCCACATTTCCCAGTCTTCCGTCTCCACACAAAGCCTGTGCTGGCCTCCTGGGAACTCAGCTGCCTGGACCAGTGAGGTTCTGTAGCAGCTCAGCATCAGGGTCTGAATTCCAGTGTATCCCTACGTCCTTTTCAATCAGGAGGCAGAAGTTCCTATTTGGATGTATTCCATGTCTGGACCAGGATGCCGTAGTCACCTCATGGAACCTCTCCCACCACAAATACCCTGGTGGAGGGGCTTATAAAAGATTAAAACTGCGATTTAAAAATTCCTCTTCTTCCCCCAGCAAAGCAGCATGCTGCTCAAGTGGCTGGAAGGGATCTAGGAAGGCAAGGTACGGCTACTTCAGTCTCAAGCACAACCTACTCCTTGCCCAGGGATGTGGGGTTAACTGCAAATGGATGTGAACAACCCAGGAACTTAGTCAGTAACTTCTTTCACATAAGCAGCTTTCCTGGGGAATTTCCTGCAATTCCACGGAGCTGACACCTTTCACTAAGGAAAGAGGTAACCAGCTTCCTTTTCTAAGTAGGTATATGGATCTTAGCACAGCAAAGACTGTCTAAGCAGATTCCTATTTCCTTTTCCATTCTCCGTTTGAACTATACAGTAGGTTTTCCACCCTGAGCTCAGGGCTCTAATTATTAGTAAGGCTCAGAAATGACAACCAAAACAACACACAGTCCATTCCAATTTCAACACTGTTCTTTTTGCCGCCAGACGATTCCAGATGGTGCTGCAGCCTCGGAAGCAGATAATCCAGTTCTTAAGCTGTCAGGTACCCTAGTTAAGCTTCTCACGCTGAATCTGGTAGTAACATGCCTGGAAAAATTCAAAACAAATCCAAGTTTTCCTTTTAAGACTAGGGAAGGAACAATCCCTTATTAACACAGATGCCCACATATTCACTCACGCGTGCTCTTCTTCCCTGTGACTCCATCCAATGCCTATGTGCAGCCTAGTTGTAATTAACAACAACACAATTGTACATATGTCCCTCTATTTCTGAAGCAAGGCTTTATCAGCTGTGTACTAGTCTTTACTGGTTAGAAATACAACATTCACTAGTGACTGGGAGGTCTGAAGGGACACAAGGACGTGTGTGACCAGAGTTCCCTGAGACGGCTCAGGACAAAGGATCTGAGTGGCCCTGCACACAGCAAGTCAGAATTTCCAAGAACGCATTTCGGGGAAGCATGTTCAGGGATCCTTCGGTGGTCATACTTAGGAGTTACAAACTACAATGCACACCACACCAGGGTGACTCATGCTTTCCACTCTTGAGTTTGGTTTCCTGGGATAAATTCCAGGGAGTGGGGTCCAGAGTCAAACACACCAACACTTTGCTGTTGTTGATCAGAATGTTAATAGCCTCTTGGAACTGTTCACACAAGAGCAGTTGAACCGCTGTCTACCCCACTGTCAGTAATGTGGGAAGTGACCTCACTGCAATCCCACCAGCACTGGGTGAAGTGGAACACAGATCTGCTGGTATTTTAGGCACAACAAGCTTCGGTTTGGACTTCTAGGATTTTGAGTGACTCTGAGCATTTGTTCTCACATACATTTACTTATTTTCCTTTGGAATGCTTCATACTCTTCAAGGAAATAATAATAAAGTAATTTGTGGACAGTATGCGCTCTACTTTCTCTATCCCAGTTTATATAACAGAAATATTCATGAAAAAGTTTAAAAGTTAGTTCAAGCCACAAACCTGATGTTCAGCTCTAAGGTTCTGCTCATTTTAACGGCCCCGTCTTTCCTTTGCTCATCCTTTTTCTACAAACCCCACAGCACACATGCCTTGCTGCCTCAGCCTACCTCCAAGACTGCTGCAAATGACAAGAATGCTTTTTTGACATTTATTAAATATCTTTACCAATTTTAGTTTGCGTCTTCCATTTCTAATGTGAAATTGTATTACTGTAATGTTAATATGAACATTATCCTTTCCATTAGGGACTTTCTATTCATGTGACCATAACATACTACTTCATATTAAATATTATAATTTTTAAGATTTTATTACCTAGCAGTGTAGGTCTGATTTGTCCTAATTTAAGGTATTATCATGCTTTTAGTACCAACAACATAGAGTCTGAAGGTATTTAGTCTACTCTGAGAGGCAACTCAGACCCAGAAAGACAAATATGGTATGTATTTGCTTATATGTAGATGTTAGCTGTTAAGTCATGGATAAGCAAGCTACAATCCATACAACTACAGAGATTAGGTAGAGTAAGGGACTAGAGGGGGAGATGGATCTCCCTAGGAAGCAGAAATGGAACAGATAGTTATGGATGGGTCAGGGGGAGGGGGACAGGAGGGAGGGAGGGAGGGAGGGGGGGAGAGATGTGGGGAAAGACAGCCCAAACTAGGGGCTTGTGAGGATCTAATCCAGTAGACGCTTCCTAAATGAAACTCCACAGATGAAGGCAATTTAACTGACATCACCAAGTAACAGGGAGACAGAGCTCCTACTGGACATCTGTCACCAAATGAAGCTTCCAGTGCTAGGACTGGGTTCCATCTAACTGAGTTCTTGGAAAAAGCTCAAAGGGGCCCCTGGAAACCCCCAAACAACTCAGGTTGTTGCCAAGGCTTTTGGTGGCTCTCCACAAACTGATGGCAAGGCCCTACACATTGCTGAAGTCAACACCTACACAGCTCACTGACCATGGAAGAGTTGAGCTGGTACCTACCCAGAGCCTTCATCCCTGCTGACTAGTGTTCAGGGTACTGGAAGGCACTCTGAACACGACCAAAAGAGAAACACCAACCCCTACAAACGCATCCATCTATAAGAGTGACCTACCTGCAAGAACACATTTTAGAGAAGCATCTTCAGTGATCCCAAAGTACTAGCACAAAGCTTGTAGGAGTAACTAACAATATCTGATTTGAGTTGAGGCCCATGTGGTGGTTTGAAAGAGAATGGCCCCAAAGGGAGTGGCACTATTAGGAGATGTGGCTTTGTTGGAGCAGGCGTAGTCTTGTTGAGGAAGTGTGTCACTGTGGAGGTGGGCTTTGAGGGTTCATATATGCTCAAGCTACACCCAGTGAGACAGTCCACTTCCTGCTGCCTGCATATCAAGGTGCAGCAGCTCCTTCTCCAGAAGCATGTCTTCCTACACACTGCCATGTTATCCGCCATGATGATAATGGTCTAAACCTCTGAAACTATAAGCTGCCACCTCAACTAAACGTTTTCCTTTATAAGAGTTGCGCCATGGTGTCTCTTTACAGCAACAGGAACCCTAACTAAGACCGCCCACTCCATGAAATGGAACCCATACCTAATGCTGCTTGGGTGGCCAAGAACCACTAGATACTAGATAGGCCAGGGACCTAGGGGAAAACCAAATACTGCTCTTCTGCTCAAGGAACATAAAAATGAATGACTCCTAATGATATTCTGCTGTACTCATAGATCAGTGCCTTGCTCAGCCATCAGAGAAGCTTCCTCCTGCAGCAGTTGGGAACAGACACAGAGACCCACAGCCAGACAATGCAGAGAGGGAGAGACCTTGGAACACTCAGCCCTAAAAGGGATGTCTCCACCCAATCCCTCCTCTCAGGGGTCGAGGAGCCCTGCAGAGGAGGAGGCAGAAGAGTGTGAGAGCCAGGAGGGATGAAGACACCAGGGAATCAAGGCCTTCTAGACACAACAGGATTGATGCACACATGAACTCAGAGACCGTGCCATGCACAGGGCCTGCACAGGTCTGCCCCATATGGGGTCCCAGAACTGAAAGGAGGGTGGACACAGACCCCCATCCCTAACCCAGAGGCTATCTCCAATTGAGAGCCAATGGAAAACTGGTTTTCTCCAAGGGGGTCTCACTAGGAAAGCAGACCACGCTTAAGGGCAGGCACCATGACCAGCAGTAGATGGCCAACATGTCTCATAATGTTAAGTCAGGGCTTTTGTTTTTCTTAACCTACAGGTCATGTGCATCTCTATTATAGCTTCCAGTTTTGTATTGTTACGAGATTCCTGTGTGTGAACAAGTGTGTCTCTGTGTCTATGTGTTTCTTGTGCTTTTTCTTGTTTTTGTTTTGCCCTATTCCAATCTGCTTGTTTTGTATTTATCTTACTGTATTTTACTATTGTTCCTTAGATGCCTGTTTGATTTCTAACAAGAGAAAGAAAGGGTGTGGATCTGGATGGGAGGATAGGTGGGAACTAGGAGGAATGGGGAGGGGGGGGGAAGACCATAATCAGAATATATTGTATGAAAAAATCTATTTTTAATAAAGAAAACAATGAAGTCTACACGAATTTTTCCATAAAGAAGAGAGTGGATCAGGCACGGTGGCTCTCCCTGCAATTGCAGCCCTTGGGAAGCACTGGAGGAAAGGTGACTAAGAGCTCCAGGCTAACCTGAGCTCTAGAGTAAGACCCCATTCTCAAAACAACACCCCCCAAAAAGAAGAAAGTGAGGAAACGTGGCTACTGAATGATTTATAATATGGTAGATGACGGGCAGATTAAGGTTAAACATTGTTAAGTGCTACACTCACCTTCAAGGTGGTGAACATTATGCCTTGCTCCCCATGCTGGAGATAGGGGTCCATCAGATCCTCAATGAGGTGGACTTCAGAGCCTAAATTCCGAATCCTGTCCCAGACAGAAAAAGATGAGAGGTTCATTCTGCTTCAGGTAGACTTTCCTGTTCTATCAACTGACGGTGGCAGAGAAAGAACAGCGTCACACAGAGACAGTAGTGTAGAGCAGTGGCTCTCAACCTTCCTAGTGCTGAGACCCTTTAATACATGTTGTGTGACCCCAACCACAAAATTATTTCACTGCTACTTCATAACCGTAATTTTGCTACTGTTATGAGTCAGAACGTAAATATCTGACACACAGGATACCTGATGTCGTTTGACCCCACGGTAGTTGCGACCCACAGGTTCAAACACTGCCACTGTGGAATGGGTTAAGAGAAGTGGATTTCTAGTCTAATGGTGGCATCCTGGTATCATCCATTCAAGAGAAGCAAAGGGCAGACTTGGAAAACAAACAGTGCCAGAGTAAATATCAATGATCTCAGAAAAGACTGGATACCTGGCCCGTAGCACCACATATAAGAAGACAGGGAACAAGTCATCCATGGACCACAGGAAGTCCTCCTGCAGTGAGGCCAGGACACTCTGGGAGATCTCTTCAAAGGTCTGCTGAATGACTTTAAGTTTGTCTGACGGAGTAAATGTTGTGCTGTTGTGGAAACAAAATGTGAAAAGATAGCCTAGATTTTCCTGATAAAGCCATCTCTTACTCATTTTTAGAAAAAGTCTCTCTTGGGTCTCACATGCCTCAAATTAGACACCATAGGCAACCGCAGCGTGAGGGGGAAGGCCTCTGCAATCCTACAGTGTTTGGGCAAAGACGCCTCCAGCTGTCAGAGATTCCCGTAGGAGAACTCTGACAGACAGAATGCTCCCTTCGACCCACTGGATCAAAGGAATCTCTTTTCTGAATGAGAAGCTGGTTAATTTCCATTTGGCTAAAGATAGGAGCACACAGGTGAGTCTCCAGGCAGGCTCTCCACGCCTTGGAAAACACAAGGGTATTTTTGAGTGAAACAGCCCGCACGTTTCCAGAGAGACCTGGTCATCTTCCTGTTAATTCTCACAACATCCAGGCGTGGAGAGAATGACGTGGAGAGAAGGGCGGGGACCCGTTCTCCCTGCCCTCCCACAGACTGACCACTACCCCGGCTGGGCGACTTGTCAACAGCATCGGGGACACGTTCTCTCTACCCTCCCGCAGACTGACCACTACCCCGGCTGGGCGACTTGTCAACAGCATCGGCATACCTGATCTGCTGCAGACACTCCACCGCAGAGGCAAAACATGCGTCTTTTGTGGATGGCAAAACCTGCAGAGGGAGAGCGACCGTCAGAGAGACATCTTCTGCCACAAGAAAATGAACGGTCCTGTGGGGCCAGACAGCTGGTGGGAACTGACATTAACCCGAGCACTACTCACGGGAAGTAGAACACTTCCCCGCAAAGAAGAGCATGTTTGGTGAGAAACTAAACTCTACTATACCTTTTTGCTCTCTCCAAGGATTGACAGGGTTGCTGGCCAAAATTTCCTACAATGAAACCATAAACTGTTAACATATCATTTTGGTAGATACACCCCCTTTAAAAAGGCGATCGTTATCTTGGTTTGCCTGTTCCCATTTAAAAACAAGTTCTCTACAAATTGGTTCTGAGTTTCATGTTTTTATTTCCATTTTTCCTAAGTTTAGTAGATATCCTGGAAATGATTTAACAGTGTGAATGAAAATTCCTGAAAAGGAGCTGTGTCTAGCTGTGAACGAAACTCCCGGAAGAAGTCTGTGTCTGCAGAGCCTGAAGGACTGACTGGACCCCCAGTGCTGTGACAGTGGTGGAATTCTGCAGGTCCAGAGGCTGATTACTTTATCTTGGACTAGTTTTAGCCTTCTGGAGCAGGCATCCCTGGCCCTACTCTGTATCATCACACAGCATCTTGGGTCTATGGAATTGCTCCCCCATCTCAATGTACCTGCTCTCTGGTGTACCCACCAATGCGTTTGAAACTTGCCTTGACTTAGGACCTTCTTTGTTGTGTAAAACTATAAAAGCCCCATAAATCTGCTTCCATCTTGAAACATGGGGTTTGGGGTAACCTAAATCTTGTAGTCCTTGTAAGATGAGGGCTATGGGTTTTATGTTGACAATAGCATCTACCATATCCCAAAGAGGTTTGGCATTCTATATTCCAATCATCTCTCGCTTCAGCCCAGAACGCTTCCTTCATTTACTTTTATCACACTTTTATTGCTAAAATAGTCTATTAGAAAAAATCAACTTCTCATACAGCATGAATACATAATTCTTGGTTCCCTTCCAGCTTTATCACTGCTCTACAAAGAATGATCATGTGATTCCCCAGAACAAGAACCAATGGTCTGAGTTAGAAAGAAAACTTTTGTGATCTGAAATTCTAAATTGCAAATGAGGACGGAAGGAAAAAGAGGCGAGGAACACCAAGGATTTAAAGAAATTAACTTCTTCTAAGGAACAGGAATATAAATTATGCATCTTCAGTAGGTCAGACGCGTCATTTAGTTCACATGATAATGAACATGTTCAGATGAATAAGCAACTTCATAACTATCTGCGAATATTCTCAGAAATAAAGACCATGAGCAGGTCGGAAAACGACACACACATAACACAGGTAGATGCCTATGAGTTCCTGGCGGTGCTGAAGGATTTTCAACTCCAACTTTTGGCTCTCTCCCGACGGTACCAACCTCTGCACTCCGAGAAAGCCCAGGAGAGCGATGTCTGCTTGCTTGTTTAGGCGAAGCACACACTCCCAGTAAACGTCTTCCTCGCGGTCATTGTCCAGGGCATAAAGCATGAAGAGCGGCGGGTAGAGACGGGGCAGCAGCACAGGGAGCACCAAGCCGGAACTCGTTACTACATAACTACAACCAAGGAGAGGGAAGGCAGGAGGTTAACACGGGTTCAGAGACGGAACTCGTTACGTAACTACAACCAAGGAGTGGGAAGGCAGGAGGTTAACACGGGTTCAGAGACGGAACAAGGAGTGGGAAGGCAGGAGGTTAACACGGGTTCAGAGATGAGCGTCCTCTCCAGACTACCAGGCTCACAGGACGGTTTGGAGTGCTGCTCTATACACCTGAGCTGACTGCCTTGGGCCAATTGTCAGACCGGAAAGCAAACTGGAAATCTCTCTTGCTTCCATCCTGAGGCTGCTCCTGAGGGGTCCCCTAACTCAGCACATGTCACCTTTGCTCGGCAGCCTTCCTGCCTGGCTATGTGGCTGCTCCTTCCTGGACAGTGACTGGTACCACTAGGAACCTTGGAGGGATCACTAAGGAAATGAGGAATGGGGCCTGGGGAAAGCACTATCTTTGGGGTTCTTCCGGAGTCCATGCAGCCCGCACCCCACGTCTTCACCACCTCACCCAGCTCAGCTTACCCTGGCTCTGGGGACTCGGATGTGGAATCTGATTTCCCAGTGCAGAAGGACCTCCTTCCGGCGGGTGGAGGAGCAGACAGAGGAATTGTGCTGCCCTCTTCAGGAAGCTCAGGAAATAAGAACCTAAGCAATGATTGAAGACAAACCAGAAAATTCTATGTCCAGAGCAGCTGACAAAAGGAAATATCAGTTTCTAGTAGCTGAGCTATCTAAGGCCCTATGAAATCAAAATGTATTGTTAACTATTTTAGATCCCTGAGGCTCTCAAATGATGATTCTTACAGAATGGGAATGCAGTGGTTGTGAAGGGGACTCCCACACAGAGTGCGTGTGTGTGTGTGTGTGTGTGTGTGTGTGTGCGCGCGCGCACGCGCGCGCGCGTGTTCCCTTCCAGACCCCCCCCCAAACACCTGTTTCACAGAGATCCTTTATTAAGCAGGGAGGAAAGTTAAAGTGGCTGCTTTCTGACTGTGACCTTGCTTCTTCATTCTTAATGACCTTCCATTCTTAAGAGAAAAGGGGAGGTCTGGGTTAGAATGGGCTAGGGTGCAGTGGTAAAGGAAGTAGGGGAGGAGGGAGAATGGGGAGGGGACACAGGAAAGGGGAGGGATATCTGTCCCAGAGGACAAAGGACGGCCTCTGGATAGAGAGGAGACAGACATGGCACATGGACAAATGGTTTATAAAGGTAGAGGGAAAAAACCCGTGTTAGGATGAGGTGATTGACAGACTTTGGTAGTCAGCCTCAGGAAAGAAGGTGGCCAAAAGGGAAAAGACCTTGGGGGGTGACTTTAGGAATGGAATCTAGGAATTTATTAAGGCGAGGGAATGGGGGAGAAGGGCAAGGCCAGCCAGAGCCACATGCTTGAGTGGGCTAGTGTCCCTTCAGGTCAGGTGACACTTCCAAAAGCCCTCCTGAGCAGGGGCTTCGTTCTGTCCAGTAACTAAGGAATCCTCATCTCCCCCACGATACACACGTCTTCCTGGGAAGTCTCACGTGAGGCCAGCTGGCATCAACTCCAACCAGACACTTGCATTAACTCTGAACATCAGTCTCAGAATGGAACACGTGAACTATAGCGATCTAAATGTGCATTTCAAAAGCCAAACTAAAATGCACTTGTTGAGAATTAAATGATAAGGGACTAAAAATTATTAAGGATTTCCTAGTTTTGCTTTTCCTCTGTGCCTTGATTTTTTTGCTCTAACTCAGTGGTTCCCAATCTGTGGGTCATGACCACAAACTGGTTCCATGTCAGACATTTCCATTATGATTCATAACAGTAGCAAAATTACAGTTATGAGGTAGCAACAAAACAATTTCATGTGGGGTCCCCACAGCATCAGGGAGGTTGAGAACACTGCTCTAGGTTTTTATTTCTGACCTCTGCTATGTTGGTAGGGTCTACCTTAATTAAGGTTATTGTCCGCTTTACTCCAGAGACTTAACTCTTGGCCTTTTAAAGGCAGCTTGTCATTTTGCCTGTTTTTGCCACCCACCTCTGCTCTAAATGTATAGTTGGGAATACTAAAAACACAAAGTAAAGACAGTTCTGTTCATCGCACATACTAGCTAAGGCTGGAGCTGAAGCACTCGCATTTCTGTGATCTTTTCCCTAGACACACGGCCCTCTCCACACCTGACACATTCCAAATGCGCTCAGCAATTCTGAGCTTGGTGATACAAGGAAATTCCTGGGTGGCGCAATAGAGAAGTCATTTGTTGGTTTAAACCCAGCTTCCAAGCGCCAATGGCTGCTGCCTGAATCTGTCTTCTTATGACAGTTACGACAGTTACTGATGCCTCATTTCGCCACTGCTGGTCTCTGCTCAACACTTCCTGCTCGGACATGCATGCAGACCCGAGGCAGGCAGCAGCCCCTCTTCTGGCCCCAGCCCACCGTCTTTCCTTATGTTCTCGAAAGAGCTCATCACGCTGGCACACTGCACGTGTTATCTGCTCTTCCTCACCCTGGCTCGTAAACTGAACGAAAACAGGTTTGTTTCAGTGTTTTGCTTGGTTGAGAGGCTGGAGTGCTCAGCTGGCACTACTGAGTAAATGTGTACATATGGAGCTGTAGTGAAGGAACTGGACATGTCCTCAGAGACCAACTTTACAGTGAACTCTCTCTGTTCTGTGGTTAGGTTTTGGAGACCTGACTTAGCCTACAAGATAAATACAAATAACACTGCTATATTTTATACCAAATTTGACTTGGAAAACCAAACATACATTTATTTTAGCCTTGACTTACATTTAATGAGAACACTAATAAAGCAGTAAGTATCAATGGCTAGGGCTCATCTTTTTCAATGTATAAGCATGAACAAATTAGAAATGTACTTCCATTATTTAATCTATTTAAGGATCTGCAGTATAAAACCATTCTCTCGATGAATACTTCCTGTGATAGAGCGGACACCTGGGCATCTCACAAAGCTGTAACACGTAGCTTTGAGTTGAAGACGCCCCGTCTAAACAGAACACTGGGTTTTCAAACATCAGGGTAACGCTCTCTTACCTCACGAGCTGGAAGATCCGCTTGAGGTAGGACTTAATCTCCTTGACAGCCTCCTGCAGTAACCGCCGGTTGGCCCCCACGCCCACATACGTCATTCTGTACACGGCCACCAGGGTCTCCACCAGCCTGCCCAGCGGGTGCAGAGGAGTGTCACAGGCCTGGACGGCAGGGCAAGGACGTTGGTCAACATTCAGCGAGAGCAGCAGAAACCAGTCCATAACAAACCCTTCACCAGGAATAAACCATTTCCCCAATACCCGGAGCCAGTTGGGGGTCAGGAAAAAAAAATCTTAACTCTGTAAATATTGAGTCAATCTAAACTGTAAGGAGCTAGAGTTGTGAACACTTACTGTTATTTGAAACAGGTCTCACACCGTGGCCCAGTAGGAACAACCGTCAATATTTGCTTTTCTTCAAGGTAACATTCCATACACATTTGTGACCTGTTTTATTTTTGCTTTCCTTTTTATATATCTCAAAGATTTTCTTTTTAAATTATGTGTGTGTGTGTGTGTGTGTGTGTGTGTGTGTGTGTGTGTGTGTGTGTCTGAGTGCAGGTGCTCACGGAGGCCGAATCCTCAGAGCCCCTGGAGCTGGAGTGACAAGCAGTTGTGATGGGGGTGCTGGGGTCTCTGCTCTCGGCTGCTGAGCCATCTCTCCAGCACCTACTCAGTACTTACTGCTGTTGGTTTGTCTTGGAGACAGGGTCCTGGTGTGCAGCTTAGGTTGGCCTCAAATTTGTTATCCTCCTGCCTTAGCTTCTCAGGGGCTAAAATCACAGCAAGGTGCCACTGTGCCTGACTGTTTTTTGGTAAGTTTAAAATGCTAAAATCTTTCTTGTAGTGGTATTCTCTATCAGGATTTCATTTTGTCCTTTTTTATGGCTAAACAGTTTTCTACTGTAGAAAAATTAGTGATGGTGGGGAACTGTGGTTAACAATATTGTATAGCTCAAAACAGACAGAAGAAAGGATTTGGATTTGTCATCACAAAGACATCTAAGTATCCTGAAATTTCTCCCATTTTACAACCAGATCTAGGTTTCAGGTTTTTTTTTTTTTTTTTTTAAAGTGCAAACAAGTTTCAGTTTCTTAAACAAAGGGCTATTAATCAAACAACACTCCTGACAGCAGGAATGAGAGAGAGAGAGAGAGAGAGAGAGAGAGAGCAAGAGAGAGAGGGAGAGCAAGAGCAAGCACGTACAAGGCTTGAATCAGCCCCACAGTATCACAAGACAGTGACCAGCAAAGGACCGATCTTGTAACCCCCTGAAACAGGCCTGGACTTGCCCAAATATGTCCACAGATAAAAAACCAGAACCTCAGCCTATCCAAACTGTGCTAACATAACTGCTGCCTGCTTAACCAATTACATTTGAGACGATCTGAAAATTCCCCTAGCTGTGCTTAAAGGGAGCCTGTGCGCTCCTCTAGGAGTCACCATTTTGTAAAGGTGAACAACCCCACGAGCGCCGGTAAATAGACCCTCTTTGTTCTTGCACACTATTTGAGTCTGGGGTCTTCCTTCAGCGTTTTCTTGGACCCAAGTACAGTGACGAAAGTCTATAACCTCAGCATTTGGGAGGCTAAGGGAGGAGGAGTGCCCTGAGTTCAAGGTCAACCTGGGCTACATGGTAAGACAACTTTTTAAAAAAGTCAAAGATTTAGCAAACAGAACAAAGTAAAACCCAGATTGGGTTAGCATTTGAATGTAAGCATTTGACTTTGTTTTGGAGGGTTTGGGGGATGAAGCGGGGGTGAGACAGGCTTCATGTAGCTTAGGCTGGCTTCAGAATTATGAGCAGATGGTCTTGAACTCCTGGTCTTCCCAGGTGCTGAGATTTCAGGTGTGTATGACCACACCCAGCTGATCTACAGCCCTTTCACCATTAACTGACAAGAGCGAGGTCATCATTTTGACTTGTTACCTTTATTAAATACTTCTTGATGTTGTCATATTTCTCCACAGAGAAGGCACCAACGTGCTGGGGAATGTACTCCAAACTCTCTAGCGTCTGAGTCTGTGAACGGCTTAACATTTCTGGACTGTGAAGAAGAAAAAGTCCAGCATTTCACATGAGAAAGCAAAACAGCTGTAATTGTGCACATCAAACAGTCACCGGCTGAGGAGGAAATGGAGCATCTTGCTCAACGTGGCTGACCTGCTACTCTGAGCATCCACTGACCTAGCACAGGCCCAACATGATCATCAATGGCAGATGACCTACTACTGTTACATAAATCTATTCAAAACAACATTTGACATTACTTCATGTCAACTACAAGAAATCATGAAAAGAAAACACAATAAGGGAAGAGCTAAAAATAAACGAATGAGCAAAGAAAGAGATGAAAATGGGTTAGAGAAGCAAGGCCTCACTGCCCACAGCAAGGGTAACCTCAGGGGCCCCATCGGTTAAGGAAGCCCATGAAATTCTACTCTAGTTTACCTTATCACACATTTCCTGGTGTCATTATACGTTGAAGGTCAAAATTTCAATTTTCTTTAATTGCTGGATATTGGAAAGCAATTAACAGATGCAAATGAAAAGTAGCATAAACCTAATTTTTAAAAGATCAAATGTTTGCATCTATGCACAAAGAGCAAACTAAGCACTTCTTGATATTTTAATTTTTTAGATTTACTTTATGCATATAAATGTTTTGCCTGAGTATGTGTGTGTGCTTACCATATGTGTGCCTTGTGCCCACCTATGTCAGAAGAGGGTCCCAATCCCCTGGCACTGGAGTTACAGGCAATTGTGAGTCACCATGTGGGTCCTCTACCAGAGCAGCCAGTGCTCGAAGCCACTGAGTCCTGAGGGCTCCAGGAGCACTTCCTGCTATTTACAGCAAAGGAACAGTGCCACCAACTACCTGCAAGCACACTCGGACTGTTCGGGGGCTAGAAATTCAGTTGCCTGCTCAGCAACGCTTGTGGGGTTAGGAAAAGTGAAGAAAGGCAGATGGAGAAAGGGAGAAAAGAAAAGAAGAGAGGGAAGACGAATAAAAGCTCATCTGTAATTTTCCTCTAGTGTTCTGGAAATGTTGGGCTGCAGGTTCCTGCTGAGACTGAGCACACCCACACCCACTGTGGCACCCACATGTGATGCACACTTTTCTCTAGCCACCTTCAAGATCTTTCTCTTTGAATTTGAAAGTGATGTTTCTGAACAAGATTACCTGACTTTTCCCAAGAAATGCCCAGCTCCTTAAATTTACAGGTTCACGTCTTTTACCAAACTACAAACCTTTCTCAACCATTACTGCTTCAAAAATTTTTTCCACTCCATATCATTATTTCTTCTTTTGTAGAATTGGTTTTTGTTGTTGTTTGTTTGTTTGTTTTGGTCCTCTGGGAGAACACTAGTGCTCTTACCACTGAGCATCTCTCCAGCTCTTCTCTAAGTACACACATTTAAACCCATCAGTTCTCCAGGCTCTGTTCATCCCCACCCCCAGCCAGGGTTTTCCTGTGCTGCTAACACCAGCTGGTTCCTCCTGACCTACTCCCAAGTTCACTGTCTCTTCCATCAGCTCCCCCTTCTGCTCCCAAGCCCACGCTGAGTTCTTTCTTTCTCTCTGTTCGTTTTCTCTCTCTCTCTCTCTCTCTCTCTCTCTTCAGGTCACCCCACCCAGATAGGGTTTCTCTGCGTATCCCTGGCTGTCCTAGAACTCATTCTGTAGACCAGGCTGGCCTCAAACTCAGAGATCTGCCTGCCTCTGCCTCCTGCTGCTGGGATTAAATGCATGCACCACCTCTGCCTGGCAAACTTGGTTCTTCTTTATGTCTTCTGTTTCTTTGATGGTAATTTCAATTTTAACATCTGTTTCAAGGATGGCTGTGACTGCTTACCAGAGCACTTCCGCCATCCTTGTTTTTAAGATTTTGCCAGCTAACCCCAACATTGTCCACCTCTGGCCCAGGCCCGCAGATTATCTGCTCTCCAATGAGTTGAGTCATCTCTCCAGCACAAAATTTTGGCCTTTAAGCAAATAATCTCAGCAATGAAACTATGCATGCCAAGGCATTAAAATGACTTCTTTGTTTTCACATAGAAAGGCTCAAAATATTGGGCTAGAGATGGCTCACGGGTTAAGACTGCACTACTCTTGTAGAGGCTCCTAGCTAGGTTCCCAGCAACCACAGGGTGTCTCAAAAATGCCTGTAACTCCAACTCCAGGGCATCCAAAGTCGCTGGCTTCCGCAGGTACATGCATTGTATGCACATACCTACCACACACACACCCCCACACACATCATACACACAACACACACACACACACACACACACCATACACACACCCAAATTAAAAATAAAAATGAATCTTACAAAAAAGAAGAGCTCAGTAAATATAGTTCAGCACAAGTTCAGACTAAAGATCAAAACTACTATGTGATATGAGGAACCCATGTCTTGTACAGAGCCCATGTGCACTGATTCTATTGAATGCAGTAAGGTTTCTTCCTAAGGAGCCTAGAGAGTCTCTAGATGCCTGAATCAACAATCTCAGCCTATCCAAACTAAAGCGATGCCAACGGCACAAGTGAAGGGACCAAGGAGAGAGAGGGAGACGGAGAGAGAGAGAGTGTTGGCACAGTGGCCCATGCTGTACCACACATGAACACACACTGAAGTTCTAGATCCTGGGAAGGAGATTATCGAAGGAGAGTAACTTCTCTAAGGAGAACTTACTTTGTTTCCCTATGACTCTCCTCAAGGTTTGTAAAGAAGCCTCACTCACTGACTATCACCCTTTCCCGAATCTCATCAGCAGGGCTTGTGCAGTTAGCTAAAGGTGTGCACACCGTCCTCTCTGTCCAGCTGCAGTTAGCTAAAGGTGTGCACGCCGTC
>CABHPH010146200.1:0-26191 GCA_902168325.1 Peromyscus nudipes | reverse complement strand
AAAAGAAGAAAAAGAAAAAGACGAATAGTTTACTCCTTAGAAGTTCTGTCCACACAAACTTTGGCTTTACAGTTCTTTGAAAAGGCAACGCCAGATCAACAATCTTTGGCATACACGCCATTACCTATAGACTCCTTGGCCACACATCTTTCCTTCTTTCCAATGGCCTACATAATGGTCTTCTTTGTTTAGGGCCTTGTTTGGGATCCTGTATTCACCATATCTGCCAAGGACAATGAAAAGCGTAAGAAGACGCAGAGATGCCATGCTCACCTCCCTTGGCTGAAGCCCTCTGCACAGGCTGAGGGGGACCCCAGGCCTGTTCCTGAGCGGTGGGGTGCTTTATTCTAGCGCTAACGAGAAGCAGGGCACCTGTGCCCTCTCCCATCTTTGTCACTAATCTGCAGCATCTCTTTGGGGAAGTCAAGGCACACAACAGCTCGTGCATCTCTCTAGTGAGTGGGGGAAACAGATCATCCAAATCCTCCCTTCGTTCTAAGTACCTGTTTAAGAGCTTGAAGTCACAAGATCTGACACTGTCACACATGCACATTAACTTCTCCAATTTACGTATCCTTTTATAATAGGACATAAAATAGTTAACTGCCATAAACTTTTCCTGTAAATATATTTGCAATGTTGTCAAATATGACAAGATGGGTCACGAGATGGCTCAGCAGGTAAAAACACTAGCCACCTGCTGACAAGCCTGGCGGCCTGAGTTCAAATCCTCAGTATGCACAGAGTGGAAGGAGAGGACTGCCAAAGTTGTCCTCTGGCCACACACGTGACATGGCACATGTGCACCCACCCACATACATAAACAAATATATAATGAAATGAATTAAGTAATAAATGTGATAAAAATGACAAACTTATCTATGGTGATATTTTTCTTTTGTACCAAAATGTTAATTGTATGTTAATAAATAAAGTTGCCTGGGGGTCAGAGCTATTATCAAGCCATAGGAAAGGAGGGCAGTGGTGGTGTACGCTTGTGATCACAGCACTTGGTAGACAGAGCTAGGTAAGTCTCTGTATGTTCAGGGATACAGCCAGCATTGGATACACATGCCTTTAATCTCAATACCAACCATAGAACACCTGGAGGTCTATACAGACAGGCTGTGATGAGGCAGTCCTGTGGTTGGGTTTACAACCAATGAGAAGGCAGAACAGAGACTATATAAAGACTTTAACACAGGAAGTAGAGGCTCCTTTGGAGAGGTAGGACCGCTGCAGGAGGAAGGGTAAGGTTTTAGCTCTTAGCTCTGACCTCTTGGCTTTCTTCTTCGCATTGGTTCTGTGTTTCTTATTTATAAGACGGTTGGTTACATCTACACTTATCCTAAATTAATGTCAGTAGAATATCATTACAATAACATCACTTCAAAGATTTGCCTTTTAACAGAGAAACAAGTTTGAAACTACTGAAAAGCTGGCCTGGGGTTGTAACTCATGGTAGAATACTTGCCCAGCGCTCCCAAGGCCCTAGAGTCCATCCTCAAAGCAGCAAGAGGGGGAACTATTTCTGTAAAACTACTGAAAATGAACTTTCTGTGTCCTCTGTAAAGGTGACCCTGCTGTCTGCTGACTCCCATAAACACTGTCCTAGCTGTCTACGGGCCTGCAAATCTTCTGCGTGAATCCTAACGCAGCACCCACAAGCCTGAACAACAGAAATCAACCACTTCCTTGAAAAACAATTACTGACAGTCAATAACTTGTGACCAGACTGAAATTCATCTTCTAGTTTAAACAATTTCCTTACCCATCTTCCAAGCCATTCCTGAACATGCCAGAATACATCTTCCCATCAGGCCACTTCAAAACACCCCTGGAAGATATAAACAAAAGTAACAACTGTCAGCTAATGTTTCAGATAATCAACGCTTTTTCCATAATGTGACTGTCACCCTCCCCTACCCGGGAACAGAGAAGCAGCATTTTTCACCTGCCATGAGGCTTCCCCGAAAGCCAGCGCCCATCGTAAGTGGCATCCTTTAGGCGAGGATCCTTGTAGAAAGTATATTTGGCACTTCTTGAGATGGGTGGCTCCTGCCTCTGAACACTGCTGCCGCCTCCGTAAAGTGGGAAATCAGACGTCCCCCTCAAGGCCTGGTCCACAGCTTGGCTGATAGCCCGAAGCCACTTGGTCTAGGAGCAGAAAGTCCACATCAGGACACTTCTGGCAATAACCCAGCAAGCACTGCACTGAGAAAGGCAGGCTTTCCTCACTGTACCCTTTCTATGGCCTATTACTTTTCTTACTGACAGGAACCAGCTCTTAGAAGTTACTGCTATTGGTTAAAATTAAGTCACACTGTATAAAGCAGGAAGGGTTGCTGTGAGAGGTCCAGCCCAGCTGGGACCACACAGTGAGACCCTACCTAAAACAAACAAACAACAACAACAAAACAACCAATCAAATGGATTACAAAGGACAGCCAGGCATCGCGGCACACTCCTGTAATCCCGCAATTGAGAGGTTACAGCAAAAAGAATGTTATGAGTTCAGGGCTAGCCAGGGCTCCACAGCAAGACTTTGTTTAAGGAAAACAAAACAAAAAGGTAAAAATCTAGTTTTGACTTAAGGGTTATTAATGAAGCGACGACGACAACAACAACGTTTCTTCTTTACTAATAAAACAGACAGGAGAGGTCAAACTTGAAAGAAGACACCATGCAGGACTAACCTTTTCCTGGGGTGTTGAGGAAATGAGCGTGAACTGCTCCTCCGGCGTGGTTATCTTTAAGCCGTTCCTAAAACATTCCCAGGACAAACACCAGCAGATACAGCAAGCTGTCGTTCTAACGGCAGACCCCTCCCCGCTCCCGTCCATGAGCACCGCCTAGTTATTCAAGGAGAAGACAGCGTACGTGCTCATGCTCCAAATGTGAGCTCCACACAGGGAGCCAATGCCGGGCTGCAGGGCTCTGCGTCCCCACGGCCACTTGGGCAGCAAAGATGCCCACCCGACACGTATTTCCACAACCTTCACAACAGGGCACTTAATTACCAACAGACACTTTACTACCCAGTGCGCTGAGAAGTGAGGATGAGGAACCGCCTTCCTATGCCCCCCCACCCCAGGTTCCCCGACCGTCCCACTTAAGGAAATAAGAGGAGTAGGAAGCTTACACACTACCAGCTTCTTCAGAAAGTGGCTCTGCCCAGAGCGTGGCCAGAGGGAACACGTGGTGTGTAGAGAACTGAAAAAGAGAACGAGAAGGCACATCTGTGAAGAGCTCACGGCAACCTCAGGTCTCTGCTAGGTCTTTCCTCATCGTCAGCTCAGGTGGGCCCCAGAGTACAAGCCTCTTGAGAGGGTTAAGAACATGTAGGTGGCACCTTCTCTGCTATAATCACCATATCACAGCCCCCTCTAAGGGCCTTCCCATCTCTGCTACAAGGACCTTTCTCATGGGTGACACTCATTCTCAAGCTAGGAAAAAAAAATTTTGGCTCAAGGTGTAGCTTAATGGGAGAGGAGGTGTTTCGTATTTAAGAGGTCCTGGATTCAGACCCTAGCATTAAAAAAGAGAGAAAAAAATTCTCTCAAATGTAGCCAACACCTTAGGTAGTTAAACATTCTCTTTTATCCAGTAATTACAAAGAAATCACAACAATGCTTACTATGAATTGAGGGTACACAGCCGTGTGCTACATGATGTATCAGTCAAAGAGATAATGACAGTCCCAAATCACAACAGCTGAAAACTTCCTTTGCCTAGTGATCTCAGCCAACACTAATGCTTACCACTGTGTTACAGCTGCTTACGGTGTTCAGCACAATAACCTGCCGTGTAGGTCATAGCCTGGCAGCACTAGCCTGTACCATATAGCCTGAGTGTGCCATAGGCTATCCCTTCCAGAGTCTGTGAGCACATTGACATTCACGTAACAACAAAAGTGCCCAACTACATTTCTTGCAGCACAGCCTATCACGATACAGCTTACAACTTTCCAAGAATTCTTTTCAGCTAGGAATCCAGCCTACCTGAGCATGGACCAGGGCATCATTGAAGAGAATAAACCAATTCACAGAAAACCTGCCTGCATGCTGCAGAGAGAGGGCTCGGTTGCTGCTCTCACACAGCAGTCGGCGCTCTGGCTTCCTCAAGGAATCCTACAAGCAAACCATCAAGATCATTTAAATGTGTGAAGGGGGATGAACTGGGCATAGTTAGGGTAGCCTTCTAGTCATAGCTTATTGCAGCATTAAATACTTGCTAATATTAGAGCCCCAAGGAGACTCAAACAGTAGCAAGACAAACAAAGGCAGCCGAGAGTCTGCAGAAGACTCCTGGGAACCATGGAAGGTGCTGGGACTCAGAACACCCACTGCTACGGTTCTCATAAAGGCATCATTGTAACGCTGCTGTCAAAAGCAAGTGAGGAGCAGAGAGAGGCTGCTGGAGGGACAGTGGGCAGGGGTACCGTCATTTTTCCAGGAAAGGTCTTCCAGAAGCCCAGCGTGTACTCTGCTTCCTTCCTCTTCCTGCCGAGATGGAGAGCAAGAGACTCATAACAAGAACTGGAATCCTGCAGCTTTTGATATTCTGGAGATGCCTGGAGACCAACAACCAAGGGCAAAGAGTATAAGACATTATCCCCAAGCTGCAGCCTCTGTGGGGCTCAGGTATATCATAGTCAACCAGGAAGAAAACTCAGCCTGAGGACACAGTGACACACTAAGGGAGCCAAAGAAAGGAGAGGCTGATCTCACTCCACTAGAGTTCGTGTGAAATGGGGTAGACCCTGGCAGTAGTCGGGGAAGCCAGCACTTCTCAGGTGTGTCTCAATTCTCTCATCTACAGTGGGGATAATGGTCACAGCTATACAAGGTTGATGTGTGTGCTAAATGAAAATACGGAACAAGCTCACAACAGTGACCGGAAAGCTAGATGTGCTGGCGCAGGTCTTTAATCTCAGCACTCAGATCTCTGAGTTCAAGGCCAGCCTAGACTACAAAACCAATTAATTCCAGGACAGCCAGGACTACACAGAGAAATCCTGTCTTGCATGAACCATGACTGGAAGGTGCAATGCACTAAGTCAATGTATGTGACTCAGACCACACGTGTTCATAAACTCTGAGGTTCCTGAAGGAGCAGCGCTCACAGCGGGCTCCAGACTAGACAGCTTCACACAGTGAGTGCGCTCTGAATACGGTCCTCAGTGGAAATGGACTCCACAGTTTAGAAACGAGCTTGCTCTGCCCTGCTTCTCTCTTCTTCCACTTCCTCACAGAGAAAGAAATCTTAATCAACTTAACGGGGCAACATCTCACGGTGACTTGATACAAACTACTTGGATTCTTGGCTTCCTTCCCCAGTATACAAGGGGGCACGCAGGGAACCTACCACTTCAAAGCAAGTGGCCAGCTTTAGCAACACTTTTGCGTAATTATGAAGTCGTCTGATTGGCAAGAAAAACAGCGTATTCAGTATTTCCATCAACTGAGTGTTCTCCTCATTCACTTCTGACAAATCTTGTAGGAGTTCTTGGTTTTTATTTAGGAAATCACTGGAAAAGAGGGAAACAAGGTTCAGTTGATCATTTGGTATAAATAATACGAATGATATTATTGAAAGTTTCACTGCAGGAACTGTTCGGAACGCACAGCCTTGGTGCTATGAAGATGAATACAGATACTATAAACGACCCAGGTATAGTTCACAGAACTATAATATTGGAACCTATGAAACAGAACTTTAAATAGTAGCAACAGTAACTCTAGTAGAAGTGTTTCCTCATGCTCCACAGTTTCAGGGGATAAATGATACCGTTCCGTCACTTTCACAGCCCGAAGTCACAGGGATCTGGCAGGTCTGGCCACTCTGCTGAGCTGTGCTGGAACGACACCAGTGGAAAAGCAGAGCTCCTGGCTCCAAGCACTAGCAGGGAACTAAGCATGTCTACGTTCTTCCTTCTCACTAGACTGTCAACACAAGGCGACCACTGAACTAGCCTTAGAGGAGTAAGACAAGCCGGGGGTGGTGTGTGTGTGTGTGTGTGTGTGTGTGTGTGTGTGTGTGTGTGTGTGTAGTTCAAGGAGAACCTCAGCAATGTAGCAAGTTGAAAGCCAGCCTTGGCTACTCTGTCTCGATGATAATAATAATAATGAAAAAGTAATGAACTGTCTGAATTTATGAATCGGAAAGATTCACAGGCGAACACAAGTGAAACACCAGAACTTAATGAAATAAAAAGCAGGAGTCTCCACCCTCCCTAAGGACTTATAAGAAGTCAATGGGGAAGGGAAAGGCGCTTTCTTTAGGGGTACAGCCACTAGTACGGTGCTCGTGGTGTACAACCCCTTACCCATGATCCTGTCAGCAACCCTAACAACACCACTGGGTCATTAAAAAAAAGACATGAAAGAGGAAGGGTACAGGGTGGAAGAGGAAGGGGTCAGAGGGAGTGGGAGGAAGGCAAGAGAGGGGAGTATGATCAAAATACATTCTACACATGTGTGTAAATGTTGTGATTAATTAGGCCATTATTATGTATAATTAATGTGTGCTAATGTAACATTTTTTAAAATGAGAAACAGCAACCAACCTTTGGAAAATATTAAGAGGGAGCCAACTGCTGACAAAACTGGTCGTAATTCTTAAAATAAATAGACTCCAGCCAGAGGAGCAGATCACTAATGGTGTCAGCCTTAACTCATAAACACTGGTGAAGTTCCTGAGGACAAGCAGCTGCTGCTGGGGCAGGGTGGCCTAAATTTACCCAGAGGTGGACATTTACAGTCATCCCTCTAAGGCTCTGGGATCACTGAGGAGAGGGGACAGAGAGGATCTAACAGCTAGAAGGAGAGGTGAAGTAGTGGGTAACAGTTTCCTCTTGGATTGAGGAAAGCTCAATCTTTCCGTCTTGCAGGGAAGCTCCTTAAGCAGGAAGGTAAACAACTCCAAATAGCTCCAGGAAGTTCCTGAAACTGACCAGATTTACTAGGCGCCTTCTTTCCAAGTATAAACACTCCCACTGAAGGGCGCACAGTTTTTTACAGACGCATTCTATCCACTCTTCAAGATACAGACACTCCCGGGCTCATAGAAACTATTCCAGAAAACAGAAAAGAGGAAGTGCCTCAACTCATTTTAGAATTTCTAGTGTAATCCTTTTCTGAAAACTGACCAAATTAAAAAAAAAAAGATTAGATTAGATTACATTAGATTAGATTGACAAAAACCAGAAGTGAGGCCAACATGTCACCACTTCTTTTAGCACAGAAAAACAAAAGCAAACCTGGCCAAACCTGTTTGAAGTATTTTCTCCTGAAATATAGAATTATCAGTTTGCCTTTATGATTAGATCAATGTATTGTATCAGAGGCTTTTATATTATTCGTCCAAAAGCTAGATGCAATCTGTGCAGGATACACCTTTCTGGGATCATAACAGACATTATCTGTTCTTTACCAACAGGGGAGAAGACATTCTCACTTTTCAGATAAAAATCAAGTCGGCTCCTGCTGTGAAAAGAGTCGGCCAACAAGTCTGGTCTAACAAGAGGCAGCCTTGAAGAAGGACCAGATCCTGCGTCTTTGACTTCAGTGCTCTTCAGAACCCTACTACACCTAATGACAGTCAGGGGCTAAGGATACCTGTCCTAACAGTTAATGACTCAATGCCAATATTGTCCCATGATGCTCCAAATACCCACACTATCTAGCCATGTGGCACCTCCCACTGTAGAAGCTTCCTAATACATATAAAAGGAGCTTAAATGGAGTTATCAAATAATGAGGGAGACAATACCCCAGCTAGACATCATATGCTACCAAATACAACCCTCAGTGTCAAGAACAGGTTACATCTTTTGGACTTGTTGACCAAAGGGGTCCTATAGATCCCCCTCAACATTACAGGCTATTGCCAGTGTTACTGGTCACCTGACGGTGAGACCCTATTGCTGAAAACATTACACATTTATGTCACAGAACATGGGGAAACTGAGCAGCTGCTCAGTTGGAAGCGTTACCCCTATTGACTAGTGGTCATAGTGCTATAAGGTATATATAATACACAGTCCTGGAGGAAGAAGCTAGTCATCCGTTTCACCCAGCCATGAACTCTGCGAGCTACCACAGTGCTGGGCCTCTAAGAGATGCCCACTGGTGCGATAATGGCACAAACGTCACGGGGTAACCAACCACTTAAAAACGGCATTTGAGGCCCACCACCGGAGACGGCGGAGCCTGTGTCTGACAATGTTAATGAGGTCAAGAACCTGAGACCAGGTGGGTCACGGGCCCACTACCACTTATTCTGCTAAACAAACACAGCAGAAAACAACTCCTACCCACACACTGCTCCACCCCTTGACCTACTGCTCAGGCTTCATCGAGAAGCTTCTTCCTGCGGTAGACGGTAAGAAACACCGAAACCCACAAGTGGACGTCGTGCAGAGTGAGGGTGCACTCAACCCCGAGTGCGTTGTCTTTATCACCCCCTCCCCTCAGGGCTCAGGGGTCTGTGCAGAAGAGGAGACAAAGATTTTCAAGAGACTCTCAGGAAACATCGTCTTCCAGACATAACAGGGCTGGTGAACACATGAACTCACAGAGACCGTGACGGCGTGCACACAACCTGGGCAGAGTCAAACCAGACAAAATCTCAACACTGAAAATGAGAGGTGGACACAAGCTCCACCCCCAGCCAAGAAGCTATATGCGACTGACGACTGCTGGGAGAGGGCAGTCGGCTCTCGTCAACGGTACGACATGGGTATATTAACCACACCCTCAAGCTCAGAGGTAGTTGAACACAAAACTGACTCCATGATTTTAGTTTTGCTTTTTAAAGAGAAAAGGACGTAAAACTGGGTGGGTTTGCAGGAGGAAGATCTGGGGGGAGCTTGGGGAGGACAAAGACCATGATAAAAATATGATGCATGAAATTCTCAAGAAATAAACAAAACGGAAATAACAAAACAGGAAAAACAAAGCCAACCCCAAAGCTATGATCTGCGGCTGCTAGAAGGCAAGGGAAGTGCAGGCTGCTTACATGGCAGGCTTAGCCAGGAGCTGGAATCCTCCCATCACCAGGAAGTTTGAAACCGAGGCGCAGTACCTTGGGTGGAACACAGACACACCGGCATTAGTGACGGGATGTACATTAGCTCTGGAGTTTCAAATGCATATCGAGACACTTTCTGAATCTTACCCACCGATTTCAGAACGTTTGTGCCATCAACCTAATGAACTCTTACCACTGGAGAGGAGAACAGGTAGATGGACGCAGCAGGGGTGTGATAAATCCAGGTCAGTAGGGATGTTAACAGAAAAGGGACTTCAAAAGCACCTTGTGCCGAGCAGGTCTGCCTGGCAGGTGACACTAACCTAACAAGCTGGAGAGAACGTGGTTCAAATTGTAGGATTTTTAACCTAATCTTGGTTTCCAGTTCTCCAATTAAGTCTTCAGGAAATGGACACTGAAGGTCAAGAAAACACTTAGGGATCTGGGTGAGACCACTATTAGAACATGCTGCTTCAATACCGCCAGTGCTCCCGAACAAACGGAGACAGACTGCTCCTATCATTCTCCTGGACTAGCGAGCAGCTGATACTGACAGAGACGGGAACGTCTTTCTGAAAGGAGCCATGGTGGTACAGACTTTAAAAATATAAATTACTGAGTGCTGGCACACTCAGGAGGCAGAAGCAGGCAGATCTCTGTGAGTTCAACACCAGCCTGGTCTCCAAAGCAAGTTCTAGGAGAGCCAGAGCTGCTGTTACACAGAGAAACCCTGTCTCAACACCGCCCCCACACACCAAAGGTAACTTTGGTTTATCTTACCTATATAGGAATAGCTATTACACTTTAACAGCAGCCCAAGGCATCAAAACTGCATTCTAAAGCATAAGGCCACGAGTAACATAGAGGGAAAAGAAATGGAGGCATGGTGGGGTAAATACAAGACAAAAAAAAAGGGGGAGGGGGGAGACTGCACTAAAGCTGAAACCTTCATACAAATAACAAAGTCTAATTTTTAAAATAAATCGGTGTGCCAAGTTCTATCATTATTATTCAAGTTTGGTGAGTTAGAAG
Source organism: Peromyscus nudipes (assembly GCA_902168325.1). Lineage (NCBI taxonomy): Eukaryota > Metazoa > Chordata > Mammalia > Rodentia > Cricetidae > Peromyscus > Peromyscus nudipes. The sequence goes on along the minus strand of CABHPH010146200.1, from coordinate 16,126 downwards.
ATTAAAGCCAAGCTACTTCTTCCTAGACAACAGTTCCAATATATTTAATCTGCCTGGGGCTGAAGTCACTTGTATCCTAACTCAGAAATGGCGATTGCAGGCTATTTGTACTGGTGAGGAAAGGGGCAATTTTAAATATCCTTCTGATTAGTGTTGCCTGCAGCTCTTGATAATAAACACACATTAGTCCTTGAGTTATTTATAACTCCCTGGCAACAGGTGTTTCTCACTGGCCCCATGCTGTCACTCTGTGCAATGCCTGGTACTTGGTGACACACTGAGTCAAATCTGTCGGATGGTTGGGGAATAAATAAACTACATATAAAAACAACACACCCATCAGATCAACAGCATCACCTGGTATACGTTAACATAACAAATTATTGCCTTGAATCCTGATATCAAAATACAAATCAAGAAAAAGTGAGAAACGGTTTAAGTTTACAAATATGCTTGGTATATTTTACTTATAGAACATGAAAAGCACCTTGGATAATCATCCCTAGGGTTATTCAGAAAACACTGTTGTGTTAGATGTAACTAAAGTGTGCTGTCACACAGCAGTAAAACCAGGCTCACACTTCAGCTGCTCTTTAAGTAACACTTCTTTATTTCCTCAAATTTTGGTGTAATGTACTTAAGTGAGCAAAATAACCAGACTCATGACAGGACACTGTATGTAAATAAAGTACGCTGTCAATCTCTGCTGGACACAGAAGGAAATGGGGGCAGTAATGTTAGCCCTTTTCCCTATAAAGAACACTGAACTCGAGCACTGCAGAACTAGGACTGGCTAAGACTCAACACGGCTGGTCAGTCCTGGTGCCTAGGAGCACTCTCCCCGGGGCCTCTCCTGACTGAGGTGCGGTCCCCGCAGAGCCACCTCGCTGAGACTGGACATGACAACAGACTGACTGATACTTGCTCTGTGTAACTGTCCAAGAAAAGACTCGAGTGCTTCACGATGACCAGGCTCCTGGCTTCCTTCACGCCCTGCAGGAAGCTGCTAAGTGAGACTACATGCTGCCCAATGAGGTAACACAACTTGCTGAACCGGCTTGCGACTTCCTGCAACAGCTGGACAGTAGTCACAGTGCCCAAATTTTCTGCAACAAAATGATAACAACATGAAAACCAAGTGCTTTCTTATGACTTTTCCCTTTCTGAAAATATTTACTCTGTTAAAATTCTAATCTATGGAACCCAAATCACTACCAGAAATGTTACAAAAATCTATAGGAACTGCTGGTCTCTGACTCAGTAGATTTGGTCTCACGATATATCTCAGAACGGGTGTTTCTTTTAGAGTTTCCCAGGTGATTTTTAATATCAGTCAAACTGGAGACCCACTGAAGCTAATGCATGTTAAACACATTTTGAAAATAGGTAATGTAAAACAAAGCTAAGGAAATGAATTATTAACTTCACACAATGGTAACAGGGTAGAGATAGATATGTTTCTCTTTTAGAGATAAAGTCTTCTTATGACCCAGGATGACCCTGTCACATCCCCTGCGTCTACCTCCCATAGCTAACTTACAGGTGTATGCTGCCATGCCCCCCGTTTCATGCAGTGCTGGGAGCTGAACCAGGCCTGGAGTGCCAGGTAAACCCGCTGGCAGCAGAGCCACACCCCCAGCTCAGAGAGCTCTCTTTTAGCCTTTGGAACTTGCTGCACGATGCTGCTGCCATGGACGAACCCAGCTCTTCGGCACACAGGTAACCTGAGCTCCCAGAGGCCTAGGTCACTCCTCTCAGGTTTGGGACATCGGCAGACCGACCGTCTGCCCTCCCAGCCTGCAGTTCCTCACTTGTAGCGATGAGACCGATGACGAGAACAGCAAGACCAACAGACGGATCGAGACCTGGTCAGAGGACGACAGGCTCCTCCCTTCAGAGCAACCCGGGAAGCCCCCCCCCCCCATTCCTTCTCCTGCCTAAGTTCTGAGCCCATCCCCAGAGGAGAGTTTATACAACAGGGGCTCCACAACACTTACGAAGCAAACTAGACTAAAAACAAAAAATACAAATCCTCAACTTACACACGGACTGTATTCCCAAATATGGTTCAATGAGTCAGAAGTGGTGGTCCAAGCCTGCAGCTGCAGTATTTGGGGGGAAGGTGTGAGGAACAGGAGTTCAAAGTCATCTAGCTACATAGAGAGTTGCAGACTGACCAGGACTACATGAGACCCTAACTCAAAACCAACTCCACATAAATAAAAACAAATTGCTAAGTTAGTTGTTTAACATGGGGATTTTTCCATTAGAAACAATGAGCTCACCACATAAGCCAACATTCCCTTAATAGGGTAAAACTGATGTGCTAGACTGCTAGCCTAAGTTCTAAGCCCTAACCGAGGCCAGGGAGAAAAAGAAAGAGAAAATCCCACCTCTGTTTTCTGAGTACAGGGCCAGACCTAGACAAGCTGGGAGTTGGGGCGGGGGTTGTTTTAGAGACAGGGTCTTACCATGTACCCCAGTTATTCTTAATCACACCTTTAATCTCAGCAACTGGATGGTGGAGGTAAAAGGGTCAAGAATTCAAGAGCTTCCTCAGCTACAGAGTGAGTTGGGTCAACCTGGGCTATGGGACACCCCATCTAAAAAGCAAGCAAACCAATGGGTTTCCTGACAATCCAGAAAGCAAGCTAAAATGAGAGCCCCGATGATCCAGGGATGGGGACGGTGGACGGTGTCAACTTACCTAAACTGAGAAGAGGCCTGAGTATCTGAGATTTGATATCGCTGAGTTTTGAGTAAAACCGCCTTTCCGTAGTAGCCAATTCATGGAGACTGGCGATATACCCCATGACGTTCTTGTCCACCAAGGCAAGATAGCTATCTTTCCCTGCTGTCACTCTGCTTATATATCCAAGCTGAAAAGGGGGAAAATAAAAAGATCACTGATGATGTGTAATTTATGATGATCTGGGATGTTGCATGGGCTCATGGCTGCAGACAGGTCAGCCAAAGGTGAAGACATCCAGGAGTTGGTAAGCAGGTTACCAATCTACCAATACCTTAAAGGTGAAGATTTACAACACTGTATGGTAGCACTCTTTTCACTTGTCTTGGAGTTGGTTTACTCACATACCACTGTGAAATGTGAATAACTGTATACGCTTATTTGTATTTATTTCAAGCTACCTTGGACATCTATAAGAATTACACATCTCAAGACTCACTTGGCATGAAATAAGACTAATGAGAAAAAGCAGAACCCTGTGCTAAACCAAAGGTCTATGTGTCACCTTGTCTCCTAAAAGTGCCAACATAAAGAGATTTTCTTTAAGAAAACATAGGGCTGATATGATGGTTGTTTGTGCCTATAATTCTAGCACTCAGAGGCTGAAGCAGGAGGTATGCTGGGAGTTCAAGGCCATCCTGGCTACACAGTGAGTTCTAGGTTAGTCTGGGCGAAGTATGAGACCCTGCATTAAAAAAAAAAAAAAAAAAAAAAAAGAGTTGGTACGGTGGCCACACCTGCAGTTCTAGGCAGGGGATCAGTTTGAGGCTAGCCTCGGCTAGTAAGGTTCTACTTCACAAATCAAAATCAAGAAACAAAATAAGGGAAACACAGGGGAAATGCTTCAGGATATTGGCCTGGGGAAAGGTTTTTCTGGATATGACCCCAAAATACAAGCACAAAAAAAATAAATAAATAAAAAAAGAGACAGTCTACAGAGAAGGAGAAGATGCCTTTGGATTATTATCCAATGAAGGGGTATCCAGAGCAGAAGAGGAACTGAAAAATCTCAGTATCAGAAAGTCCCAAATCATCCAATTGAAAAGTGGGGAACTGACCTAAAGAGAAGTTGTCAAAGAGGACACACAAACGGCCCCTCAAAACCAACCAACCAACCAACCAACCAACCAACCTAGAGACAGAACTACTACACCATCCAGCAACCCCACTACTCAGAATAGTTCCAAGGAGCAAAAATCAGTATGTCAAGATGATATCTGGGCTGGAAAGATGGCTCAGAGGTTAAGAATACTGGTTGCTCTTACAGAGGTCCTGAGTTCAATTCCCAGCAACCACATGGTGGCTCACAACCATCTGTAAAGAGATCTGGTGCCCTCTTCTGGCCTGCAGTCATACATGCTGTACACTAAATAAATAAATCTTTAAAAAAAAAAAAAGAAAGGAAAGATGACATCTGTAGTTAGCCACTCACAATAGCCAAGATATGGAATCACATAGGTGTCCCTTGCAGAAGAACGCATACAGAAAATATGTAATGTGTATATAATACAGCACCATTCAGCCACAAAAGGGAACTTCTGGGAGGGACCGAAGGACAGAAAGGAAATAAAAAAGCATTACCTCACACACTAAAGGGGCTGGTCTCGGGAATTAGAAAAGTAGAAAATAATTAGAAAACAGCAGCAGTTACCAAAGGAGCGGGGATGGGAGAGGCAGTTAATGGCTAGAAGGTACAACTGGAAAGAAGAAAAGGTCACATACGGTAGGATAAGCATTGCTAAGAAGCTGCTGCTGATAATCAGTTGCCAGGCATGGTGATGCATGCCACGCCTTTAATCCCAGCGCTTGGGAGGCAAAGACAGCAGGGTCTACAGAGAGTTCTACATAGACAGCTAGGACTATGTAGAGAGACCTTTTCTCAGAAACAAAACAGAGCAAACAAAAGAATTAGTTGAGTATCTCAAAATAGCCAGCAGAAAGGGTTCTGAATGTTCCTATCACAAAGAGAGTATCTGAGGTGACTTTGGACATGCCATGTACCATGATGTAGTCGTTACCCCTTGTACACATGTGCTGAAGGTCACATGTGACCCACAACTCTCTATAACTAGTGTGTGCTAAGGTTTTTCTCTGAAAGGAACTTTTTTTAAACATTTGCTCTTCCCACTATGAACAAAATATCCAATGTCTTTTTCACATTTACTTATTACAAGCTGTACTCTCTGTAGATATTAACCTCCCAAGGAAATCGGTGACATACACCAGAGCCTTGTTCCTTTCATTGGCCCATTTCATCCTTTAGACTGACGTCTTTCACAGGGCACGTGGTGACGGCCAGCTACTGCATGGAGCCAATCAGCACACCCCAAACAAGCTGCATGTACGTCAAGAGCCAAACCTTGGCCAATGCTGCCTCTGGCAATTAAGGTCTTAACTCAATACATTCAGAGCTTACTAGCCAGAAAGCCATAGTCTATACCATCCATAAAGCACGTTTTCCAATGAGAATACAAAGTCTAGGCTGCACCAGCACTTGGGGTTACAGTCCCTGCTGACACGCCTCTCTTTGAGGATGCGAGCGGCTTTAACAGGAAAAGCAGGAACAAGTTAATGGTCTCAGTGTGCAAACCGAGTCAGGAGGGAGAAAGGCAGACATAATTCAGATCTTCAAGAGAAGGCAGGGTCTAGACTGACAGGAACGAAGAGGCACAGGAGCGGGCCTGGGGCTCGCCCGTGCACCCCTCCGCCTCCTCCTCCTGAGATACTGGGATCACTGGTGTGTGCGCTCTCCCTGCAGCGTGCAGACGCTCTGGACCGCGGCTGAGGCAGCGCTCCCATGGAGAATGCTACGCCTGTGCTTTCTGCTTGCTGGCTTTCTGTCTGTCTGTTTTGTAACTCTGTTCACCTTGCTACAGGAGAGAAGGACTGGAGTCTTTGTCCCACCGGGATGCTCTGGAAGGGTGTCACCTTCTGCAGGGTCCTGTCGGCCACTGTAATACAGCCCAGGCTGGAAGTCGTCGGTGTCCACTAAAAACAAGGAATAATCCTGGCCTGCAGCTATACTCCAGACTCCGTTTCCACCATTAACCTGAAACGACAGAAAGATTGTGTCTGTCCAGGGCAACCAAGGAGAAGTCCAGGTGCATGGAACAGGTTACTTAGGCAGGCACGGGCAGTCGGCCACACCTCAGCGTGAACCTCACCCAGCATGGTACCCAATTACTGCAGAACAGAGCAGAAGGAAAAGGAAACCTGACGTTCAGCTTTTACACCTGAATTGGACTTTTATAAAAATCTGAAAAGTAGAATATGGAAAGGAAGAGGCATAGTTCTTAATAGTTTTTAATGTTGTTTGTGTAGGTCTCTATAAGCAGCTTATTTTACAGTGAGGAGGCTCTAGAGTCCTGCTCTAAAAGCAACACCTAGAATGCACCTTTGTCCATCCACATTTGGCTGTGTGCCAAAAATCAAAGAAAAAGAAAAAATCTCATAAGGCTAAATTTCACTATTGCCAACTAAACCCTTGGGTGCTGGAATTCAGTTTCCCACTTGTAACTCACTATCTCTCTGATGTGACTTCACTGTGCCAACTCCCAGGATGCTGAAACAGGCAGGACCCCTGAGAAGCCATCTACGTGGACCTAGGCCAGTGGCTCTCAAAGTGTGGTCTTTGCAGCAGCAGCAGGAGCAATCACCTGGAAACATGTTAGAAACGCACTCTCAGCCACAGATTACCCAGGAGGGATCGGCTTCCGTCTTAACAGGCCCTCCAGGTGACTCTGACAGATGCAAATACTTGAGAACCAAGCTGAAGACGGCTGAAAACTGATGGTTTTCAAACCTCAGGAGTCCACATAGCGATGCAGGAGCTTCCATCTAAAGACAGGAGCCAGTGCTCTAGGTGCCCTGTAATCCACCGCTTAATATTATTCCCTAAGGTTCTGTCTAATGCACGGCATTCCTCCTAAGATTTCATTAAGAAAGTGTGCTACAACAAAACACTGCCCCAACCTCCAGCTTCCCTCCACCCCTATGCAGATAAACAAAATCCCTAATCCACAGATCCTTTCCATCCAGTTAGGCTCTGAGAACCAGATGACTGTGTGTGTGTGTGTGTGCACACATCTCCACTACTTCAAAGTTCTAGGTGACTGTGTGAAAGTGCATGTATGTGCACACATCTCCACTGCTTACTCATAGCTACCTCTTTCGACATGACACTGTTCTCAAAATCAAGCCATCCAAACAACTGACTTCTAGTTCACTGTGAGAAGAGTGAACTACAAGGTTTACAAGAATCACGCAATCTGTGTGTCTGAGACAGGCTCTCTGCTATGTGGCCTAGGCTAGCTTTGAATGCCCCCACCTCCTGAGCACCAGGAGGTGGCACTATCAAGTCCAACTACCAAGTTCAACAAGCCAGCACGTATTGGCAACATAATCTCCAATCAAAACAAATTCGGGGGCTGGAGAGATGGCTCGGTTGTTAAGAGCACTTGGTGCTTTTGCAGAAGACTTGGGTTCAATTCCCGGAACCCACATGATGGCTCACAACGATCTGTAACTCCAGTTCCAGAGGATCTGAGACATGTATGCAATACACTTACATACGTGCCACCAAACATTCATACACGTAAAATACATAAATAAATTGTGACGAGACTAACAGAAGAGGGCCTGAGCAATGGCTCAAAGGACAAAGGTACTTGCCTCTAAAGCCTGAGTTCATTGTCAGAAAGCCACATTTTAAAAACAAAACAACAACAACAACAACAACAAACCGCCCCAGTTTCAGAACTGGGCGTGGTGGCACTTGCCGGCAGCAGCCTCAGTGTCTGGAGGCTGAGGCAGGAGGACCGAGAATCTAAAGCCAGTTGGACTTTATGATGAGAGTATGCCTCAAAAACAAACAAACAAACAAACAAGTAAAATAAGCAAAACCCCTAACTCAAATCTCACTAGATTTTTAGCTTTCGTAGAGGAAGTGGGATGATTTCAAAGTCATCCGTGCTTGGGCTGTGGCTGTGAGTTAGGTCTCATCTCCAGACTTTGAGAAGCAAACAAATACACACCCATTCCCCAGTAAAGAAAGCAAAACCCCAGTACTGTATTTCTGTATGCAGAGTTCTGAGACCAACCTCGAAACCAGTTCCACCATGCTAAAGGCTAAATGCAAGCCAGACTTTCAAGTTCTCTGACTCCAGGACGGCATTTTCTCCGATAAGGTTTCCTTTAGTTTGCTTTTTGTTACTTTATTTTTATAAAGCTGGAACAGAACCCGGGCCTCACACTTGTGTGTAAGAGTCCCATCCCTTCCTGGAAGGCTTTGAAATAGGGTCTTTCTGCATTGTCCAGGTTGGCCTTGAACTTGCTCTGTAGCCTAGTCTGAACTTGAATTTCAATCCTTATGTCTCAGCCTTTCCAGGAGTTGGGATTACAGGCTTGCTGCCACAAGGTCTGGCTTCAAAATCTTTCCCTCATATGAATAAGAGCGCTTTGTACTTTATTAAAATGACAAGGAGCAACGATTTGCTGTATCTTTGCGTTTCAGTAATAGAAACTGGGGTGAATATTGAGGAAATGTTTTAGGCTAAACGCAGGGCTGGAATGAAGGCTCAGCGGTTAAGTGCATGTACTGCTCTTACAGAGCACCTAAGTTCCCAGCACCTCTGTCAGCAGCTCAGATACCTGAAATTCAGGCTCTGGGGAGTCAGATGCTCCCATCAGAACTCTCTGGGCACCCACACATATTTATAATGAAGAATTTTTTAAGATGGCGACTTAATCCTGGAGGCAGAGGCAGGAGAATCTCTATGAGTTAGAGGCCAGTCTGGTCTACAGAGTTCCAGCACAGCTAGGGCTGTTACACAGAGAAATCCTGTCTCCAAAACAAACAAACAAAAACAAAAACAACTACCAAGTGAGATCCAGGAAAAGCAAAAAAAAAAAACCGTCTCCCCTGTCTCGAAAAACAAACAAAAAAGGAAAAAGAAAACTTTAATTAAAAACAAAGTATTTACTACTGAAATTACAAGCAGTAATGTGTTAACATTTCCCAGTGTTTCCTTCAGTCGTCCTGTTCAAGCAGAGTTAAGTTCACTGACGTTTATTAGCTGAAGTTCACATCGGAGCTTCACATGGTCCCAGAACTAAGGCAGCTAGCTAGCCAGCCCCTGTTACTCTTCATGACTCTCAGCAGCAGAGCATCCATCCGTCATGGACAGGGAAATGCAGCCCAGCACTAGCCCCCGTTCTGATGTGCCCCTGGCTCACAGCACCCTGCCTCTAAACACAGCAGGGATCAGCACTAGTGGCTAAAGTCTGGCACTTCTCCAAAGTGTTAGGGAAGGCTGGGAAACTGATCAAGAACAAAACAGAAGGGACTAGAAGCTACACCTCTCTCAACAGTGTTACATACGTGAAAACCGATTTATAAAACAGAGACAGGGTCAGCTGAATCTTTAGTTTTGCTACAGAAAAGTGTTAACAAAAGGTTTACTGTAATGTAAGCTATAAAATAAACCCATACAACACCAGGAAATTATTGCTTGTCAAGACCAAATTTAAGAGAGAAGCCAGAGTAGACACTATTTGATGGTATTTAGCTCAGAACACACCAAACAAATAAAAATTGTTTACAAGAAGGCACTATTTCTTTTCTTCTTTTTTTTTCTTTTCCTAAAAAAAGACAGAAATACTACAAATATTCAATGAACAGCTAAGGCTATAAAATAAAAACATTTTTTAAAAATTACATTTAGCTAAAAAAGGAGTGGCTTCATGTTATAAAACCATTTTTAATCAATTTTTAGGAAAATTATATTTATAAACTAAATTTGGCTACAGAAACAATTTCCTTAGACATATAAAGTGCTTTAGCACAGAATTCCAGAATATATTGCTATTAAGTTCACAAAAGTACCTTTGAGAGTCGAGGAACTGTTGTTGGAAAATCAGAATGCCCAAGCTGACCAAAGGTGTTACTGCCCCAGGAGTAAACCTGTCAGAAACAACAGACGCACAGGTAAGAATGTGCATTTGATTCTGCATGTAAATGCTGAACCTTTGTAAGACTATACCTATAATCACAGAAACTGTTCACACTCCTTTTCTATACTTTAAAATAACAGATAGTAGCTGGACACAGAGGCTTACACCGGAAACCTCCACAGTCTGGAGGATGAGGTGGGAAAAGCTCCTAGTCTGAGCTAAACTGTCAGTGTGTGGCCAGCCTGGGCTACAAAGCGAGAGCCTGTCTCATTCCATTTCAAAAGGAGGAGGAGGAAGATGAGAAGGAGGAGGAGAAAGCAGAAATGAAACCTGGCACAGCAGTACAAGCTTGTAATCACAGCACAGTCAGGAGGCTGAGACAGGGGGATCTCTGGTTTGAGGCCAGTCTACCTGCACAGGATCCCCACAAGATTAGGTCTGCCAACACCCTGCCATGGATTAGAGAGGAGTCATGGTCCCACCCACAGACAGCCCTTCTTCAGTGGTGTAGCACTGTAAGGTACATGTGTTCCTGTAACAACCTACTGAACCCACCAGATGTACACACACATGTAGGTATGTGCAGGTAGAAGGGAGACTGGCTGGGAAGAGGGAGGGGACTTGTAGGGAGTGAGAACAATACAGTCCGTACGATGAAAATGTCCTAAGACGCATTGTTATGTAGAACGTGTTAATAAAACAGAAAACAAAACATAGATCCATATATTAAGGGCATTATCACTGCTTCTTTAGTCCAGGCAATTCTGCCTCAGTGTCCCAGGTACTGACATTACAGGCACTGCGTCATCATGCCCAGCTCAATCAGCGTCTTTGTGATAGTTCATACCTCAAGGTCCAGCACTCAAGAGGCTGTCAGAAGCCAACCTGAGCTGCAGGTGAGATTCTATTTCAAAATCAAACAAAAACACACCACTATTTTTAATAACTACATAAAACTCCATTGTGGGTATGCCTCCACTACCTAATTCCTGGATCATTAGCAGGCTAATTATTCTAAATGATACTGTAAACCCTTCAACAGGGTCAGTACGATGGCTAAAATCAGGAAAAGTGTTGGACATGGTGATCCTGGCAGCAGGAGTTCCATCCCCAGGACCAAGTAAAGGAGAAGGAGAGAACCAACCCATAAAGCTGTTCTCTGACTTCCCCATGTGCCGTAGCATGGGCAAAGCCACAGACCCTACAGATATCCACATATCATACACATACACTCTCACATCATATACAAACACCTACACATACATCATACACATACCCCTTAATCAGACAGACATCCACACCCACATTATATATATACACCCCCATATCATACACAAGCTCCCTACTGGCCTTTCTCCATCCCTCCCTCCTCCCACCCCACCTCTCTCCAAGCCTTCATTGTTAACAAAGCATGGCATGGGACTCCTGACCCTACTCCAGATGTCCTGAGTGCTGGGATGACAAGCATGTGTCACCAGGCCTGGTTCATGTGCGGGGGATGGAACCAAGGGCCCCGCACGTGCTAAGCAAGCGCTCTGCCAGCCGAGCTACCGCCTCAGCCTGGATGAATCCTCTTAGACAGGCTCTCCTCTCCTCGGACAGAAATGGAAATACTGTCTCTCAAAGGAGACAGGCCGGGCAGCCTGAAGGCAGTCACTCAGAGACGGTGGTACAGCTGACCGGGATAGCCGCCCATCAATACAAGAGCCGCACTCCAGAGTCTGCCCTTACCTGAGATTTCGCAGTAAGTGCAAGAGAGTGGGAACCGGCTGCCTCCAGGTGAATCACCTCTTTACCATCCAGACACTTGACACACAATGGCTGAAGCCTTGAAGGAAACAAACACATGCACACACACAAAGTCAACATCTTTTCAGCATGAATCAAGGCCCTTCAAATTACAGTCAGTGCTGTTAAATAAAAATAAAATGTCAAAAATAATGAGGATATGATCAAACTACTTCTAAACATTACACCCAGTTTTCATTAGTTGTAAGCGCTGTCTATCCTCACTAATTAACCCCTGCAATTAAGAATCTATTAAGAAAGCTGAGCTGCAAGTGATGCACAGGCCTAGATCTCAGCACCTGGAGACAGGAGGATCACCGCCTCGAGCCAGTCTAGGCCACATATACAACCCTATCTCACATAAAGTAAGAGAGAAATGTAATGACTGTAGAACTACCCATGACTCAGTAGAACAAGAAGATCGGCAGGGAGAAGTAAGGCAACTGTTTATTTCAGCTCCCTGCACTCCGCTGGGAGACATGTTAGCCCACCGCTGTAGACAGTCTATTTCCACACCTTCCAGCTTCAGAACTCAAGCAGGTTAACAGTCTGAGGATGCATATTAAACAGAACGACAGCCTTCTCTGATGTACATACAGTTTAATGCTTTAGTTATTTTAAAGAGCAAAGCTACATCTTTTGGGGTCAGAAACCCGTGCTCCTCTTCCTAAGTTAAAATGTAACTATTCAAATGTTTCAATGAAATACCATCTTATCCCTAACACCATTTTCTGCATTCTAAGATGAACGTGCATCAAAATGGACATGGACAAGTGTACATGAATACTCTAGTCCTTCATTGGTTTTGAGACAGGGTCTCTCTATGTAGTCCTAGCTGGCATGTAACTCATTATGTAGACCAGACTGGCCTCAGACTCACATGTCCACCATGTCCAGCCTCCAGTCTGGCACCGCTAGGCACGAGGACTGAGGTGACAGCTTTCTATCAGCGCTAAGGTGCACAGTGACTGTCCTGTTGGAGAAGATGGATGTGTGGAGACCTCAGGAAAAGGGCTATTGCCTAAGCTGATCCCCATCAGGAACCACCGGCGGCACTCACCTGGGCAGGACGTCGCCGTGCCCCAGCTGCCCTTCCTTGCCTTTCCCCCAGGTCCACACCTCTGTCCTCAGGGAAGGCAGGAGGGCATCTGCTTCTCCACTGTATGTGGGAGTCAGAACCACTGTCCGAGTTTTGACCCTTGCAGCCTTTCTTAAGAGCCTGGGGGAAACTGCAAACAGACGAGAGGGGTGGTGAAGGAGAGAGACGCTTTCACATTCTGAAGAAACGCACTAACGCGGTGTTTGTAAAACACTTTCCAGCCTCTCTGCAGAAGAGCGGCTCTGCTGGTCAAATGAGCCTGGGAAATGCTCCCTACTGTTCTGCATCCTGTCTCTCTCCCCCCTGCACAGTCTCACTCATGAGCCTGCAGAAAATGCTCGTGAGACCTGCAATTAGAAGCCTGCTGAAATGTTTCATCTGTCATACTGTCAAATGTTTGGCTGCAGACCCCTTCACTATGGAACTCTTATCAACATCCTAGAGAACTTACATTCTAAGGAATATGATAAAGAAATGTGTGTGGTGGCTCAGGCCTGTATTACTTGATGAGGCAAGAGGCCTGCTGAGAGTCTGAGGTCATCCTGAACTAGAGTTACAGGCCAGCCTGGACTACCGTGTGAGACCCTGTCTCAAGAAAACAAACAAAATACAAAAACGGGGCTGAAGAGATGGCTCAGCAGTTAAATGCAATGACTGCTCTTCCAGAGGACCTGAGTTCAATTCCCAGCAACCACATGGTGGCTCACAACCACTTGTATTGAGATCTGGTGCCCTCTTCTGGCCTGCAGGCATACATGCAGAGACAGAACACTGTATACACAATAAATAAATAAATCTTTAAAAAGAAAAAACAAAAAAACAGAAGATACTAAAAATAAAAATACCACAAGGTTGACAAATACCTTTCCTATTTCAAAATATAGTTAAATGCTAATACTTTCTAAGCCAAGTTTTAATTTCAAATACACAACAAACAACTGTAATAAAGGATTAATTTTCAGACATAAAACTTTAAACTATGAAGCTTTAAAAGGGGAGCATCAAAAATCTTTATAGGGGCTGGAGAGATGGCTCAGCAGTTAAGAGCACTGATTACCCTTCCAGAGGACCCAGGTTCAATTCCTAGAACCCACATGGTAGCTTACAAGTATAATTCCAGTTCCAGACAATCTGACACCCTCTTCTGGTCTCCCTGGGCAGGAGAGATGCTCTTGATTGTGCACAAACATACATGCAAACAAAACACTTGTACACAGAAAATAATTTAAAAATAAAAAAGCCTTTACATATTTTGGATGGCTATATAGGTTAATTTTTTTTGCTTGTTTGTTTTTTCTGGTTGGTTTGTTTTGCTTTGAGACAGGGTCTCACTATGTGGCCTGGCTGTCCTATAACTCAGCATGTAGACCAGTCTGTCCTCAAATTCAGAAGTCTGCTTGCCTCTGCTTCCAGAGTACTGCGATTAGAGGTGTGAGTCACTATGCCTTGCTAGGTTAATGTTTTATTAAATTAGTCTTTTGAAAGAAAATTACCAGTTTTTACGATGTTGAAAACAATGTATAACATGAAGTAAATCTTATACCTCAATTTGGTAGCAGGACAAACTTTAAATAAAGTCATTTAAAAAAACTGAAGTTATGTTCTGTAACTATTTCTGAAGCAGAGAAACAGGTAGCTTTCTCTTAAAGGCACCATTCTAGTAAACCACCATTCAGAAACCTCGGAATCTGAATGTGCCAGCTTCGATCATTAGGAAAGCTAACTTGCTAGAAGACAGCACAAGATGTTGGGAGCACCTAGGGAGTCTCCAGAAGTCAGTCCACCCATGCCTTACCCTGTGACAACAATCCTGGAAGGGAAAGTCTTCGACTGCCTCCCTCCGCCTCTTCCTCTCTGATATCCACGAGGCTTGAGCTCTTCTTTCCTTGCATTGATTCCTGCTTCACCTGCTCTCCTCTGAGATCTTTCAGACTTTCCGGGCCTGCGGGAGCACTGCCCGCCTGGGCTCCTGTCTCACCAGGGGAAGTGCTGTAAAAGTTCATGACTTTCTTGAGAGACAAGGCCCCGGCTTCATATGTGGCCGCCACTCTCACACCGACAGCAGATGCACAGGAGACCACCAGACTGTTGAGGGCTGAGGTGCTTGTGGTCGGTGGACTGTGAAGGTCAGGGACGGCTTCTGCTACAGGAAGCTACACACACACACACAGTTTATAAAACACTAGGTATTAACATGCAGTCAAGAGGGGTTTATGCTCACGGCTACCTGCATAAAAAATCCAAAACAGACCCTGTCTGTACCCTGAGCGTGAAGGATGTTGCCCTGGGCTACAGCATATGCCAGGCCAACAAGAGCAGAGTCACTCATCTTCAGTCTCAAACTGTCCCCTCCGGTTGTACAGTTACCATAGGAAATGGCACTTAAAATACAGTTCTTTACCTAAAGTTCTTCCTCTTGTCTGGGTGTCACGTTTTTTAGTGGCATGTTAAAATCCTCTCTAGCTGCTTTATGAAACCAAGCTTAGAAAAAGGAGAGTGGGGTACAGAAGGTATGAGAGGCCCTGGCTGCGGCCCTTGGGAGGCTGAGGCAAGAGGCGCTCAAGGTCAAAGCCAGCACGGCCTCACAGTGAGCCTCTGTCTCAAAACTAAATAGACAGAAAAAAGAAAGACATTGGATTTAATACAAAGTGCCCTGGTAGAAGGTTGGGGAAACTCCAATCTATTACTTGAGTACTTTGAGGGAAATCTATACTGATTGCGTGCTGCTAAGAAACAGGAGAAGAAAGAAGATTTTAAGAAAAGGAGGCGTTTTCTAAAGAAAATTTAGATATAGGATGTAGAGGAGAAAATGTTAAGCCTCTGACCTGCCATCCCTCACACTACATTCTTAGGCTGACCTATTGGTGAGTTACCTCCCATGACACAGGAGCAGGGCATGCTACAACCTTTGCTCTGGTTACCACGGAGGATGAAAGTGACAGGTTAATAATTAAATACATGGAGCTGGTGTTTGTAGCATGCTTCATGGGAATATTAAAAAGTTCAACAAAAAAATGTCCAGTACCAATGAAAAGTAGGTTGAAATATCAAATACCACTGTTTACTAAAAGGGAAAAAAATCATTAAATAAACCCAATAACACAAAAAAATCTTTTGATATAAGCATAGTTACACTGAAAAATTATTTCTTCTTATGGGAGCTGAGGGCTGCAAAGATAGCTCAGTGGTTAAGAGTACTTGCTGCTCTTGCAGAGGACCCAGATTCAGTTCCCAGCACCCATGCCAGGCAGCTCACAACCACCTGAAACTCCAGTTCCCAGGTATTCAACACCCACACACCCACATGCAGACATATACCCACATATAATTGAAAATAATAAAAATAAGCAGGGCAGTGGTGGTGCATGCCTTTAATCTCAGCACTCAGGAAGCAGAGACAGGAGGATCTCTGTGAGTTCGAGGCCAATCTGGTCTACAGAGTGAGTTCCAGGACAGCCAAGGCTACACAGAGAAACCCTGTCTCAAAAAAACAAAAACAAATTAATAACAATAATAATAATAATAATAATAATAATAAT
>CABHPH010146199.1:25783-40889 GCA_902168325.1 Peromyscus nudipes | reverse complement strand
GAATAAATGCTTAAGTTAGGAGTGCAGCAGTCTGAAGACATTGCCAAGAGGGTGGGCCCGGCCCGTGACGTACGCCCGCCAGTCCGGAGCTGGCGACCAATGGCAGTGCAAAACAGGCGCCACGGCCCCGCCCCCACGGCGCAGAGCCCGCCCCGGGCCCCGCCCCCTCCAGCCTCCGCAGGGCGCAAGGTCTCCCGAGGCTGGATCCGCAGCCGTGATGGGTCTCTGCCCTCGCGGGCGTCCGCGGGCCTTGTCTTCGGACACCTCGGGGATCGATCCCATGGACGACGGAGGGAAGTTCGAGAGACTCTGAGCGGACGGTGGGGAAGGCCAGAAAATGTTAGTAGCCTTCCCCACTAGTCGGGCGGTGTGAGGGGGAAAAAAAAACCCGGTTGAGAAGAAATAAGGCTGAAGTTGACCTGCATGCACCTTGGCTCTCGTCCCTTGCTGAGGTCATCGGGTCGCCGTCCCGCCCGCCCCAGCTCAGTTCGGGCGCTCCCTGTCGCTCGCCGCCACCGCCACCCCTCTGTCTCATTCCCCGGTTTTGTGTCTTTATGGCGCTCCTCCGTGGGAAACGCTTTGGGGTAGGGGACTTTCGTAGCTTGGTTACTCGCTTCCTTCTTAGTTACCCAGCCCAAGGAGCCTAGTCGTCTCCAGTGTCCCCCCCAGCAGCAGGGCGCAGCCACTGTCCCCAGTCTTTCTGTCGTCGGGAAGTGCCAGGTTCGGGTGTTCACGTCGACCGAGCCCGGACCCGGACTATAAAGAGTAAAATCACCCCCGCGACGGCCCAGGTTATCGGGAATCCACTGTGCACTTTCCAGGGAGAGTCCCTGCAACCAGGTCTAGCCATTCTGGGACACCTAGGTGTAGACGGGAAGGGTCTAAGAGTGCCGACACCTGATGCCCAGACGGGGCAGACTGAGGGTCGCAAGCTGCCTGGAGCAGCCACTGCGGCTCGGAGCTCCGACGTCTCCCGGTTCTGATGGGGACTGTCTCCCAGGAGACCCAGGTGAGAGGCCCTTCACGCAGAAACTTGCCCCACAACCCCGCGTTGTCCTGGGTGCCAACTCTCGACCTCCCAGGGACACAGGCACCATCGGACCGCGGTCGGTCCTCCGATGCTCAGGCCACGGGAGAAGCCACTTGAGCGCCCACCGGAGACAGCAGCTCAGCCTGAGCCCGGGATGCAACTGGGTCCCCAGGCGTTTGGAGGACTGGGATTCCGAAGGACGCGTCTCCCTGACTCCCCTCAAGGCGCCCCCTCCTTTGGCTCCCTTCCGGGCCGGATTTTCCTCCTGCAAGTCAGGGTCTCAGCCCGAGAGCAGTGCCGGGAGGTGGAGGCACCTTGCAAACCGCGGGGGCAGCGGCTCTACGTGAACCAACCGCGCCACCTGCCGGCCAGATGCAGGAGCGCGCGGGCCCGAAGCAAGGCTGAACGGACAAAGACCCAGAGACGCCAGACAGGTGGTCCAACCCCGGCTAGCAATTTATTTAAGCCACCTGCCCAGGTCCTGCCATACTACAGTGTGGGGAGTCCTGTCGCGCCTCCCTCCGCTTTAGACCACGAAAGATGGACTCGGAAGACGTTTCATGCAGAAACTTCACATTCGACATTCCAGGTAGCTTGTCCCCTAAAATGGGAATCTGCAGTAAAAAAAATCCGAGCGGCATGGCAAGGTGTGGAGCAGGGAGCAAATCGAGCGTGGCTCCAGGCAGATTTCTGGTTATTGTCATGGAGAACCGATCGTGTTTCCCCCTCCAGGGCTCAAGAACTGGGCTGGCAAACTCAGACCCCGGGTAATCACAACAGCAACTTTTACAGAAGGCGAGAGCGCTTGGCGAGGCGATGGGCAGTAGCTGAGTCGTTGGCCCAGAGGGACAGTGCGTAAGGCTCCTGGCTTTTTGACTCTGCGGCGAAAAACCTATTAGAATTTCACCCACCGGGAAAGTGGCTTTCCCTTGTTTAGCTACTGATTTCACATCAGTGAAGCGGGGGGCGGGGAAACTATGCACACGGGAATATATGTGTGCGTATGAATTATTAAAAATAACCGCGCTAAGTCCCCTTAAGGAAAGTCTGATTCTTTCATGTGTCTTTCTGGGTTTTACAGAAGAAAAAAAGAAAAATAAGATATAGGTCCCTGTCATTTGGCACACGGATTCCAAGAGCAAAGAGCAACCCAAATTCTTAGAAAACATTTTTAAACAATAGATGCCGGTTGTGTCTCGGCAGGAGAACGAGTACTTTATATTATCTATAGTTGAAATAGAAAACTACCTGCCTGTCTCGTTGAAAGCGGTAACGTTTCCTAACACGCACACCACCCGAGGTGCACAGTGCATATTAACGGTCTTTTCCGGCTGCAGATGCCTGAGAAAGCAAGGCATCATAAGCAAAGGACACAATTCTCTCCCTTTCCCTCTCTTACATTTTTTTTTTCAGGCATCACAGCAACCCAGCTGCTAGGAAAACCAAGAAACTAAAGGCTACCTGAGGAAAAGCATCCTGTTACTACTTCCCCTGGTGAAGTCGCTGGGCCACTGTCATTGTTAGTGGCTGCCAAAGAGACTGCTCTCCTGTCCATTGGGACGACATTACCGGACAAATACGATTCTTTCTTAAACTAGTGCAGGAATGAAAACATAATATTGGCCCTGGTGACCACCAATTCAGAACTGGCCAGTGCAATGTATACTCTAAGACCTTGGGGTTTTCAAGTGTGCCCCTGTTTATACTAAACCAGGAGAATCACATATACACAAGAAAATTTTATAGTTGCAACTACCACCAAAATCACTTGCCTCTAAAATAGAATACCTCACGGGGTGTGGCACACCCCTTTAGTCCCAGCACTCCAGAGACAAACAGATCTCTTGGGAGTTCCAAGGCAGCTTGGTCTACATAGTGAATTCTACCCGGGGCTATCCAGTGAGACCACGTCTCGGTACATACATACATACATACATACATACACACACACATTCATACATACATACATACATACATACATACATAAAATAAATGTAAAATTAAATAGTTGGATTTATTTAAACCCATAAGAATTCAGGTATGCTTTGGGAATACTCAGAGACATGTCAAAATATATGTGCTAATAAGCATACCGAAAAGGGTAATTTAGATGAACTTTTGTCTTCCTGATACATTGCCTACCACTAAGACTTGAGCTACAGATCAAACTGTAAATGCTGAGTTGAAATAAGGCTAGCTTTAAAAAATATTTCAGTTTTTAACATTAAAAATGTATGTGTGTGTCTGCACTGTATATTTGAAGGTACCTGCAGAGTTCAGAAAAGGACTTGAGATCCCCTGACACTGGAATTACAGGTGATTGTGAGCCACTTGACATGTGAGGGGCAGGCTATTGGGGGAGGTGGGGAACCAAACTCTGATTCTATGGAAGTACAGCAAGGGTTCTTAACCCCCAGGCACCTCTTCTGCCTCCCCACCAGTCTACACATCAGTAAAACAATAGCTGTAGATATTATTACACTGAGAAATCATTGTGAACTTGAATGTTCCATTCCACGAGGACCTAAGCCCTCAGACTTTCCTTTCGTGCTACGTGAGAACAAGGGCCATGAGTTCACTAATTCCTGGAATGGGAAAGGGTGGAAAATGATTTGGTGTTTCTTCCCTTCTCTCACTGTTAACTGATGACAGCTTACCTTTGTCTCTCATATCCCTGGATTTCTCACTGGGATTTGAAGCTGGGATTGTATCTCCAAATACAATAGTTGTAAAAAGAACCAAGAAACACAAGAAGAAAGGGTCCTAGGGGGTCACTGATAGCTCTCACCTTCTCCAGGAAAACCTTTGAGCTCTAAACTATCACATTTGGTGGGCTCCCAGGAAGCCCAACTAGAGATTTTATTCTTTGATGTCAGGGTGTGGCACAGTGTCTTATGCAAGCGAGAAACAGGACTCTTATCAACCTTTACACCTGAGTGGGAAAGATGGCAGCAGAGCCTAGATTTTGGTGGATCAGGAAGCGGGAGAGTAGGCCATACACACACAGCAAGAGGCCTTTTGCAGACAAGGGCTGGCTAGAGTACTCCAGGGGCTGTTTCGATTCTACCCACTTCAAACCAACACTCTTCTTGTGCTGGTCAGTGCAATGTACACTCTAAGACCCTGGGGTCTTCAAGTGTGCCCCTGTTTGCAGCACACCAGGAGAGTCACATAAACACAAGAAAATGCTATATTTGCAACTACCACCGAAATCACTTGTCTCTAAAATAGAATAGCTCACGGGGTGTGGCACACCCCTTTGGTCCCAGCACTCCAGAGACAAACAGATCTCATGTGAGTTCCAGGGCAGCAGTTCCGGGGCACCAAACACCTTGTTGGTAAGGGATCACAGGTTCCTTCTATGGAACCTTGTGAATGTCACGTCACCTTCCGTGTGGTAATGTGAGAGCCCCGAGAAATGGTCACAAGTCTTTCCTTCTGCAACCCAAAAGGATGGTGAAGAGAGCGAGGGTACAGACAGGGATCCTCTGGACAACCCTACCGCAGATCTGGAGCCTTCCAACTAAGTTTCAGATGCAGAGATGTAGAGAAGGTGGGGGTGGGGGGTGAGGGGTGGGAACAGAATTCAGACCAGACACTTTGTTTCTGCACATCTTGGGCTGCACTGTGAATTCCAGTTTAACATAAGAGTTACTTTTTTTTTTTTTAATTTTGGTTTTTTGAGACAGGGTTTCTCTGTGTTTCTCTGTATAGCTCTGCGCCTTTCCTGGAACTCACTCTGTAGCCCAGGCGGGCCTTGAACTCACAGAGATCCGCCTGCCTCTGCCTTCCGAGTGCTGGGATTAAAGGGGTGCGCCACCACCGCCCGGCTACTTTATTTTTTTTTGACATGACCAAATGAAGTACAAAAGGCTCTTTCCTCAGCATCTTTCCATACACTATCTATGATACCCATTCCCTCATTCCAATGGAAATTGTGAAAACCAACTTATATGTCATGGTTATTAAATGCCTTTTTAAAAATATCTATTTATTTATGTATTTCATGTGTATGAGTGCTTTATTTGCATGCATGCCTGCATGATGGAAGAGAGCATCAGACAGGAGAGGGCATCAGATCCCATCATAGATCATTGTGAGCTGCCGTGTGGTTGTTAGGAATTAAACTCAGTACCCCTGGATGAACAACTAGTACCCTTAACTGCAGAACCATCTCTCTGGCTCCCATATCTCAATCCTATAATAGCTGAAGTAGGCTGACTAAAAGACTTTTGGGGATTGTCGTTGTTTTGTTTTGTTTTTTATAATAAACTAACAGCCATTTATGTGAAAAACATGAAGTCTGTACAATTTACAAAAACCACTTTAAGAGAAATAATATCTATTTGGAATACCAGTTCATAAGCTTACAACTGCTGCCCCTCCCCCCTTTTCTTTCTTGGAAAAAGTGCTTAATGGCAATGGAATTCTGTAAGAAAGTAATATTGACCATGACCACGTTTCTGCATAGTGAGGATTTAAGTTTAGAGACCCAACTTTCCCCTCTCCAATCATGCTAAAGCACCAGCTTACTATGCTCTGAACATTTATTTCCCATTTTCCAGGGAATCTCTGGTTGTTCCAAAAATGTTGAAAAGGCCAGAATCTCTGTTTTTGTTACATATCATATAAAGGTGTTTCAGGTTTCTTTAGATAATGGAATGAGTGTAGTTCTGGAGGAAATACCGCTTTCAGGATTGTATTTCTGTTTTTATTTCTGCAGCCCAACCATGATTGCTAGTTGGTAACGAAGAAGAAGAGCCTCTTCCCTACAACGACTGTGCTTCTCACCAGAGGCAGGCAGATCTCTGTGACCAGCGGGATCTACAAAGCGAGTTCAAAGACAGCCAGGAAAACAAACAAACCAACAAACAAACCAAAAGATGTGCTTCTGGACCATCTTGTCAAAACATCTAAAGACATGTAGCTAAGATTCTGGAGTGCTTGGAACTGGCATTGTTTCGAGGTTTACTGGACACAGGCTGAAAAGCAATGGAGAGTTCATAGACTTCTAAGCCAGAAGCTTTTGGGCAAGCATATGTCTTACCACTTTAAACAGCCCCTCTTGCCCCATGGGTACCTGGAATCCCCCTTGATGATGTGTATGTCTGCACAAATAAACTGGCTTAGTTCAGGCAAGGGATGAGTCATTTGAAGTAGGGAGGTAAAAAGAAACAGTTAGTAATGGACCATTTGGCTCCAACTGACATTTAAAAGTCTATCAAGTTTTGTTTTTCTTCTTTGTATTTAACTCCGCACATGTATTCATCCTGGGCTCTCCTCTTGCTGGATGATGAAGATATTAAAAATTAAGCACGAAAATTTGGAGGATGGTATACTTGTGAACTTTATGATTCATAATTTTAGAAAGCACCCCCTTCCCTGCCTCTAAGTTTATCGAAGGCTCTCTGAACTGTGTGGGACTAATCTCTGCTCTGCAGGGAGTATTTATCTATTATAAAGGAGGTAGAGTTTGCTGCATGAGATTTACCCCTCAGTTCCATATTTATAGTTAGCAGGTGGAGTAATATACATGAAACTACTCCCAGTTTCTCTCACTTTCATCCCTTGGAGCTCTGAAGTACAAGGAACTTGAACAAGCACCCACAGAGTATAAGTAAGAGTAAGATTCCAAAGTACATTCCCCTTAAGAGCAAGGTCTGATGACTGCCACTTCCACCTGCCTATTTATATTATGTTAGACACCTCTCAGAGACAATTGCACATTAGCAGGAAATTAATCGGTCCGTCCCACTAAATGGTCAGTTTACTGTCGCTCGGCAAAGTGAATCTCATTTCCCTGTGTGTCTCATTAGCATCTCACTCG
The DNA here is from genome assembly GCA_902168325.1 of Peromyscus nudipes. Taxonomy (NCBI): domain Eukaryota; kingdom Metazoa; phylum Chordata; class Mammalia; order Rodentia; family Cricetidae; genus Peromyscus; species Peromyscus nudipes. The sequence goes on along the minus strand of CABHPH010146199.1, from coordinate 34,032 downwards.
AAACTTTGATGGTTTTCACTCGGATTTTTGCAACTGGAAATGCATGGAGAAGTGTCTAGCTGTATTCCCGTTACAGATTTAGTTACTCCATGAACGGCAGTGCAGAACTCACAGCCCAGGTAGAAAGCGCTGTGAGTTGCAGAGGTGAAGAGAAAATTGGGGCTGCATTGTATCTTCCCACTTACAGCTTTCTTTAGCAAGGCTCTTTCCGTGTCACTTTACGCCATGCGTTTGTGTGTTTGACGTCTATCTATTTCTAAACCGGGGTGCTTCTCACTCGAAAGACCTGACTTAAGATGGACGAGCTTTAAAGTCCTTTCACATATGTCCTCCATGTGGTTAATGATCACAGAGGTTCGGCTCCAGAGCTTTGGAAAGGCCTGCGATTTAGAAGCTTCCCCCTGCCTGTCTCCCGCTTTAATCTGCTCAGCTCAGTCTTTGCCATGCCCACCTACACACAGCTGTCCATCTCCTGGAAGCCTTTCTGCTGTCAGTCAAGTGACAGACTCGGATAGAAGCTTTGTGTGCCCAGGCCTCCTGAGGCCCAGCACCATATTTAGATGGAAGGGGAAGGGGGATGGGGGAGAGAACACCAGGGATTCTTCCAAGGCCAGGGGTTGAGGGAGGGGGTATGTGTGTGTGGGTAGACTACTGGTGGGAGGGCTTTGGTGCAAAGCACCTTCAGAAACAGCTTTCTCAAACACACAAGAAAATTCAAGCATGTATACCAACCCCCAACATCTGCAGCCCAGCGGCACTGTAATGTAAAAATCCTCCTGGGAAGTCAAGCATTCCAGGGCCCTGTGGAGGCAAGGGATAAAGCATCCTTCTGTCCTTTAGTAGAGCTCCGTGCTCGAGCATAGCCCTAGTTTCTCTCCCAGTTTGGGTGATAGAGGTGTCTAGCTTTCATTTTCTTGGACTCCCTGCTTCTTAGCTGACCTGTAAGTACTGTTCATGTCTCTTCCTACACTTAACTCGGGAGCATTTGGTTTGGCTAGTTGGAATCGCCTGAGGACGGTTCTGCTTCTGATTTTGTACGGATTTCATCCTCTGAGATTCGATGTCTTAATATTAGGAGGAGGTTGCATCTGGTGACAAGACGCCACACTACTGAGACGTCTCTATTTGGACAGCTGATGATGTCCCTTTTACAGCTTTGTCAATGAAAACTCAGACCGGTTGGACTTGGATCACTAGGTAGAGAGCCTGAATTGAGACACTGATTTTATTCAAATTACTTTTTTTTTATTTCATCGTCATTCACATTTTCATTATAGTTCTGTTCTGTTCTGTTTTGAGACAGGGTCACACTATGTAGCCCTGGTTTTCCTGAAACTCACTATGTAGACCAGACTGGCCTCCAACTGATGGTCCATCACCTTCTGAGTGCTTAGGTTTCAGGACTGGCCACCATGCCTCGCTGAACTGTAGTCTCATAAACTTGACTTCATATTCCCAGCCAGCTGAAGCTCAGGACTTTTCTCCAACATCCTAAATTAACCATAAAACCATCAGAAGTCCTGGTATTTTTCTAACAATAAGTGGGTTTTCACCTCCTTCTATATGAATTATATTTGCTTCTAACTCAAGGTAATATGAAGATACATCACCTAAAATAATTATAATTTAACTCAATAATATATTAAAACCAACTGTTCCCATTAGCTGTACTCAAGTTTTAATTTTGTTATTTTTTTCCTATTTTTATTTTGTTTTGTTTTATTTTTACTGCAGATCAGGGAGTAAAAAGAAACAATTGCGAGAGATAGCTACTTGAATATTATAGTTTCTCTCTGATATCAATCCTCTATGCTGCTGTGTGTCTAGGAATACGGCCTCTCATTACAACCAATCTCTCAACTCATCAGGCAAAAGGCAGGCAGCCATGACTCAGGAGCAACAGTGTAACCAATAAGCCTGAGCAAACAGCTTCATAACCCTGGAGCTTGCTTGGGATGTTAACACAGATGCTGGGCAAATCCGTGGGGAATGTTTGGCAAATGTTTGTTTCACCACGGCTCTAAACTTGCTGAGTGCAAAGCTAATAATTACCAAGTCACAATAATTTTGTGACTTTTTTTTTCTTGAGCACACTTGATCTTCAGAAACAGTGTTTTTTTTTTAAACTTAGTATAAAAAGAGAAACTTAGTATAAAAAAAGCCTAAGAAATGTAATAGATTCTAGGTGCTCATACACATGATAGAAGAGTGGTAGACAGCAAAGGCTTTAAATTTTTAAAACTGAACTCACATTGAGCAGACTCTTCAAAGATAATTTACCTATTTATTATTCTGTAATGTTGTGCTCTTCATGTTCTGATAAAACACACATGTATAATTTAAATCTAATATCACTCGGAGTTCAACTTTTTTTTGACGGTTGATTAATTTTCAAAATGATAAAATTGGATAGAACAAATTGAGTAGTACTTGGAATGAATATTTCAAAACTCTGGGAACACCCCCAATAAATTACACTCAGTTCTGGGGAAAAACAGGCTTTTAGGAGAGTATCTTCTCAGGAAAAGAATGGTTTTGAGAATTCAACTTGCATTGGATTGGTGTATTTCAATAGTGAACCCAGAGATTATTTGTACAAACATTATACCCATGTGTATACACACAGGCAACGAATTCCCATAAACCCTGAAATACTGTTTGTAAACCGCAGGACTTCATCAGTTCCAAAGAATATGCCTTCCATACAACACCTGCAGCAGTCTAACCCAGAAAAACACAGTTTTTATGTAGGAGGAAGACACATGGTTAATTGTTAAAGAAAAAAATAAACTCTTTGAAAATCGGCACCTGTAAAAAAAAAAAATTGCCTCATAGCTCAATATGAGTATTGATTTTTTTCTTTTCACTCTGCCATGCTAATTTTTGTCTTTGATTCTTTTCTCATCGTGAAAAATATATATTTTCCCATGTTCATTTAGTATATTCATTTTGAGAAAGAACCACAAAAAAGAAGTTTCAGAAGGTGCATGTGTGCGTCCTTACTGTGTGTGTGTGTTGGGGGGGGTCCCTACTCTGTGGGAGAAATGTCCCTACTGTGTGTATGTAGAATTCCCTACTGTGTGTGTGTTGGATATTCCCTTTCTTGAGTGATCAGGTTGTTAACAGGTATAGGGAATAGTTTCTCCCAGACGTGGTCAGCTTTAGTTTAGTTTAGTAAATGTAGAATTTACATTGCACTGTCTTCTGTGTCTGTTCATCAAGCCATTTGGGAAATAGACATAAACTTTCACAGGGTCACTTTCTGTCTGCTACACCAAATGAGTGGCCGTGTGTTGGGCCATCTTGGACAAATGCTCCCACTTCTGTAAACAGACTTTCTCGTTTCCTCTTGTCTCGGCCACAAACTTGTGATTTGGGGAGCTGGACTATTGTCCCCTCAAACCACGGACATTTGTCTCTTCCCCTAGCCGTTTGTTTTACCCCAGCAAACAGAACAAAGAATGAAAACAGCCAAAGCACACAGAGATCTTAGCCGGTTATCAGCTAGTTGACTGAAAAGTTTAACAGCTTAGAAGATTCACATTGGCGATTAAAATGAAGTGTGGAGAAACGAGCGCTTTAAAATTTTTGCCCTCTCCCTTCCCCAAGTCTGGCCTTTCGCAAGTACGGCAGTAATTGGGCAACATCTAAAATTTACTTCTTCGCGGGTAAAGCAGACTACGTTCGTTTACAAATTTCATCTCAGCAGTTTTGCCCCACATTTGAATAGCGTGCTTTAGGCGAAAGCAGAGGCGTCATTTCAAGACTTTAGCTGAGTCGAGTTTAAGCTCAGCTCAGCTGGTCTGCACCCTGCCCTCCTCCTGAGACACGTGACACCACACCGTTCTCTTCCTGGGTTTCGCACTCTGAGGAAAGTGTATGCCTAAGTGAACATGTCCATTCCTTCACTTGTTAAATTGGGCTCATAACCATGGCAACTTCAGGGTTATTTCAGAAGTGACACACTTTGTATCCAGCCACAACAGAGTGGCTGACACACAAATCGTAGTTTTCTCTGAAGATTACAGTGCCTTGAACTGTTGTTCAATGAGTGAGGTCACAGGCAACTGTGGTAAATCACTTGTTTGGTCAGTATTTGTGTGTGTGTGTGTGTATTTGTGAATCTGAGTGTTTGTGTGGTGTGCACACGTGATGTACCTACATGTATGTGGTAGGTGACCATGCCATTGTGTGCTTGAAGGATGGAGGAGGATGTTGACTGCCCTACTCTATTTCTTCTTAGCCTTATTCCCTTAAGATAGGTTCTTTCACGGACCCTGGAGCAGCGCTGGTAGCCAGGAAGCTTTGGGCGAATTCTCCTATCTCTCCCCACACAGCCCTGAGATTACAGGCATGTGCCTGGCCACTTACTTTCTCAGCAATTTAGAAATGTCCAACACCCTAGTATTAACTATATATTCAGAAGAATATCTGATCCAGATCTCTCCCAATACTCATTCTTCCTGTCTGGAGACTTTGCACCCTGTGCCCTTTTACAGACACGTCACACTCATAGCCTCTTTAATCAATGTTCAACTTTTTGTTTCTGTGAGTCAGATTGTTAGATTCTATCTATATTGATGAAAATGACGGAATTTATGTACTTTTAAAAGACTGAAGAGTATTCACCTACACACACACACACACACACATACATCTATACATGGTGTATGTGTAGGATTTTTGTTTGTTTGGCTGGTTTTTGTTGTTGCTTATAAGAGACTTCCATTCAACTTTCCATAGCGGCTATAGTAATTCACAAGTCTATCACCAGTGTGCAAGCGTTTTCTTTTCTTCACATTGGCCCAGGTGTTACACTTGAGTACAAATGCACCATTGATTTGTGGGGAGTCTTCTTATGTACCTTCTCTAACAGATAACTCACCAGCTTTTAAAAACAAATGTAATTTTATCATATCAGATTATGCATATGCATGTGTGTCTGTGTGAAGGTATGTGCATGTGAGTGCCAGTGCCCACAGAGGCCAGAGGTGATGAATTGAAACTCCCAGAGATGGAGTAACAGGTTGTAATGAACCCCTTGATCTGGGTGCTGTGAGCCAAGGCTGTAATATGGAAGAGTAATACATGCTCATACCTACCTGCTGATCTATCTCTCTAGCCTTCATCAACCTGTATACCTAGATATGGAAATACTGGCCTTCATCTACTGCTGTGTATGTGTGTGTGTGTGCACATATATCCATCAACCTGCAAGGTATGACTCTTGGTTTCTTTCCTATGCTTTGCATTCATAGTAAATTCAGGTGTGAGTGAAATTGCTCCCTCTAAGCACGGAGCACGGATGAAGCAAATCTCAATGAACAGAAAGTATGTCCTGCCTGTAACATTACAAAGCAGAGCATGGGACCCAAACAGTTGAGCATGGGGAGGTGTGGAACTGTATTAAACAACAAAAGGAATATCCTCCTAGAAACCGTGGGTTCTGCATTGTTTGATGTTGGACAATCTCCTGAAGCCTCGGCCTCCAACACAACATTCAATGGTCCCTCAGACTCAGAAATAACATAGACCTAGTACTAGCACTTTCCACACTTTGTCCTTGAGGGAAAATATTCACAGTCAATTCCAAATAATTATCTCCTACTCATGAAGTAAAAAGCAAATGGCTTGCATGCAACTTGATGTTTTGTGGGCAAGTCGTTTATAGGAAGAATTCTACAAAACATTTCTAAGGAGAATAGATGGATCTTATTTTGCATTTTATAAAAAGATTCTGTTTTCCAAAAGTATTTGTCTAAAAAACTCAAACCTACTAAAGAAATATAGAAAACACTCTGTGTATGTATGCTGGTTATAATATTAACCTTTACTGTGTGTATGAATATAAGCAGAAGATTTCATAACTCTCACAGTTAGGGGGTCTTCATTAAAAAAAAAACAAAAAAGCTTACTTGGTTTTGCATCTTCCAAATAGCAAGGCAACACACCAACCAACAGATGGATGCATTTTTAATCAGTCAATCCATTGCTGTCTTTTGGTTAGAAAATATACTTGCAGATTACAACAAAATCTTTGGGTTAAAAAATAAAAGCAAAATCTCAGAATCACAGGTTTAATGAAAAGAATTATAAATTTTAATACTTTGATAACCTATTCAGATCTTGTATAGTGATAAATTAAACTAAATTATTGGTGGAAAAACAAATCATGCAAAATAATTTGGGGTTATTGTAAATCTGAGACATGAATAGAATTGCCATCCGTCTCTGGCTTCTTTCGTGTTTGTCATTCTAACTGAGTTAAGTAAGCTGACGTGATCCAATTCAACTCAAGGCTGTTTCTGCAGTGCTATACAGAGATATTCTTCAATATTATGCTTCTGTTCTTAATTTGCATTATACTGACAAATAACTTTGGAAAAAGATGCTCTTTGTTTTGGAGAAATTACTATAAAAATGAGAAGATAATATTTATCAAAGGAAGCCAGATGCAGTATGACTGAAGGTTTTCAGAGATTATGTTGGGAGGGCCCTGAATTTAAACGATTCTCTTTTTAAAAAGAATAAAATAGTCTATCAGATTATCCCTTCACACACAGAGCAGAAAGAAGGGAAAAATGAGGTAATTATTGCCATAATTCAGGCACTTAAAACTTTCCTTTCAAATATCTAAATGATTGATATGATAATTTTGAATGAATAGTCAAATTACTCTTTCACAGTTTGCCTTCTCATTACACGAATAGATACAACCTAGGTGTGGATGTAATGTTTGTAAGTGTGGACCGTGAAGCTCATAGCTTACAGCATCTTTCAAGATTGATCCAATTATCCATAACATTAGCAACATCAGTAGTAACATTTTATCATCTTCTTTAAGGCACCAACTTGAACTTTGCCTCTGAGACCTGAAGCGTGGCTGTACAAGAGATTTCAAGGCAGGACAGTTAGCCATGATTGTGCGACTCTTATTAACTGTTGTGGCACACACCGGTGTATACCGCTGAAACAATACAATCATGGAATGAGGAGTGGCATGTAATAATCATTTTTATAGTATTTTAACCCATTGAACAAAATTTGTTAATGTCAAAATATTACGCACATCTGCAGAAGCTGCAAAAATAAAAATATGGGTGCTAAAATGGAAATTTGATGACTGACTTTTAAGTAAATCTGATGACGGCTTGAATAAGTTTTCTTTTTATATAATTTTCTTTTTGCATTTTATTAAGTTAGAAACGCAGACTAGAGGAGGGAACAAAATACCTAGACATTCCCAAGTTACCAACTCAAGTATAGAAAACAAAGGAAACATCTGAAACCTAGTTTCTTCCTGTCTTTCTTTTCTTTTTTTTTCTCTCTCTCCCCTCCCTCCCTTCCTTCCTTCCATTGGTTCTCACTCTCTCTTTCTCTTCTTCCCTTCCTTTGTATCTCCTCTCCCTCTTCACCCCCTTTCTTTCTTCCTTCTTTCTATAAAAATCATGCATATAAAACTGAATACACTTTTTGTTTCAGAAAGTCCATGAGGGGCCGGTAAGATGGCTCAGTGGGTAAGGGGTGCTTCCCATCAAGCCTGATGACCTGTATGTTGGAAGGAGAGAACCAACTAAGTTGTCCTCTTACCTTTATAAGTATGCTGTGCGCGCGCACGTGCACACACACACACACACACACATATTATATTTATATATATAAATATATATACACACACACAAATAAATAAATAAATGAATATTTTAAGACACTTAAAATTGATAAGGAAAGCTTTTTTTCACAACTAGGAAAGGACAAAATATTAATAACAAAAGAGAGATGTCAAAAGAGTGGGATCTTTTCTTCTTTTTCAGTGAGATGAGCAGACAGACTTTCAAACTAGACTTTCCTACTCACAACAAAGGGGGAAAAAAAAAAGGTTGAAAATTTGAGCACTCAGCAATCAGGATCCGGAAGAGGCTCCATGCTAAGTTGGTGACCTTCAACACAACCCATCCCTTTCAGGAAAACCAAACAACTTACAGGGTGTGGTCATGAAATCATGGCTGGCAGTCCTTACCTCATCCCGAGAACAAAAGAGATATGAAATAATTGGCAAGTGATGAATGGCATCTCTCTCTCTCTCTCTCTCTCTCTCTCTCTCTCTCTCTCTCTCTCTCTCTTTCTTCTTCTTCTTCTTCTTCTTCTTCTTCTTCTTCTTCTTCTTCTTCTTCTTTTTTTTTTGGTTTTTTGAGACAAGGTTTCTCTGTGTAATTTTGGTGCCTGTCCTGGATCTCACTCTGTAGACC
>CABHPH010146199.1:0-25683 GCA_902168325.1 Peromyscus nudipes | reverse complement strand
GTGACCATTTGGGAAGAAGTAGGGAAGGAGAGGGGTGCTGTCAGGCATCAAAACTGTTTCCCAAGGTTCAAGTCAGGCCAGGGGGTCAGAGTCTATTTCTGGCACTACAGGCACCAAGCGCCGAGTTGTTAACTGGTATTATTTCTACTAAAATGTTTAGATCATAGAGCTGTAGAGTGTGTCTTGATTTTAGAGAGATAAGATAAGATCCTATCTTAATGGACAAGATGGCTGTGTCCAGTTTAATAGATTTCCTGGTGAGGAAGTTGCCATGGAAAACAACTTTCTTCTATCTTTGGTACACAGCTAGGTACACCGTGATTCAATTTATTGGTTGGTCCATCATTAGAGAAAGACCTGGATTTGAAACTTGCTCCACTGGCACAATGGAATAAAAGCCTGAGCTGAAATCCCACAGAAGGGAAAATTCAATGCTGGCTTTAACTTTTAAGACACCAATTATGTAAGTCCATGATAAAGGAGCTATAACTCTATGTCAACTTATGAATGTTGCATGAATCCTAAATGGCCATATAATAAAAACCCGGATCCAGATGTTGAGGTAAATGCTGAAAGATCAGAGAGACAAAGGAACAAGCCACAGCCACTTCTCACCTCGCCAACTCCATGAATCCTCTGACTGAAAGCCTCTGAGTCCTCAGCCCAAACCGTCTTAGTTCCCATCTCCTCAGCCTTACATGTCTTTCTCCACCCAGCCATTTCACTTCCTATCTCAACCTTCCTAGTGCTGGGATTAATGGCGTGTGTGCTTCCCAAATACTGGGGTTAAAGGTGTGTGCCACCACCGCCTGACTGTTTCTCTCCTAGACTGGATCAATCTCATGTAGCCTAGTGTGGCCCTGAACTAACAGAGATCCAGATGGATCTCTGCCTCCCTAGTGCTAGGATTAAAGGTGTGAGTGCCACCACTGCCTGAGCTCTATGTGTGACTCTGTGACTGGCTTTGTCCTCTGATTTTCAGGAAAGCTGTATTCCTTATATTACAAATATGACCACATATGAATGTCTTTTTTTGTTTGTTTATTTTAGCATTGGTTTTTTTTGAGACAGAGTTTCTTTGGTAGCCCTGGCTGTCCTGGAACTCCCTCTATAGATGAGGCTGGCCTTGAACTCAGAGATCCACTTGCCTCTGCCTCCCGAGTGCTGGGATTAAAGGCATGTGCCACCACCACTGCCCTGCAAGATATTATGTCTATTGAATTGAATATCTCAACATGTACCAAGAATTGGGTAGAAGATTACAAAAGTGAATGTAGACTTAGACTAAACCTACTCGAATTCTAGTATCCCCCTGAGGAAAAAGAGGAGTCACCCCATTTTCTGCAGACTGCACTCTATCACATCTGGAGGCGGTGTCCCCTTCTGGAGACAACTTTTTTACAGGGACATTGACAAATGACAAAATCTGGGGGAAGGCACTAGAGATGTTGAGCCCCCAGGCCATGTCTTCTGAAGGAAATGAACTCTTTTTTTAAAAAAACAAAGAAATGCTGAGCTGAGCAGACTGTGAGATCCCTCCTCAGTCAGTGGGGAAGGGCAGACAGCATCCTTTGCTGTTTTGCTCCCAGGGGAGAGTTCTGACCAGTGAGAAGCTTCATGAGGAAGTGGGTTTCTTGTCTAGATAAGAAATGCTTGTCACAGAATTTGAGTGATTCTACATCTGTCCCTTTGCTAAGTGGTGGCCCCCAAAGCAGGACCTGGATAACCACCTTCTAGCACTTCTGTAGCAAGGAATTCCTGTGTTGATGGAAACACTGAATTTCTTAACCTCTGTGAGTATTTATGAAGCGATGGCTGATATGACAACTTACTGGGCAATCCTAGAAGAATCCTGGAATTGTCACGAAGAATGGGAAAAGACAGCACTGGTTAGCGATTTGGGGGAGACAGCTACTGTCTAAGACTGTGCAGCTGGTGGAACCACTGCGCATATATATATATGGAACCCACATATAAAATATCCAATGGCTAAGTAGCCATATCTAACTAGAAAAATCCACTAGACTTTTTTAAATGTCCGTATATAGGTATATATTTGTGTAGGTATGTATGTATTTATGTATGTGTGTACATACATGTACATGTATTATGTATGCATATATGTATATGTATGTGTGTTTATACGTTTATGTATGTATGTGTGTACATGTGTGTATATGTATGTGTCTGTGTAAATGTATGCATGTGTGTATGTGAGTTGCAAACTGTACCCAAGCCCTCATTCATGGTAGAAAAGTGCTCTGCTACTGAATGACAGCCGTAGACTGAAGAATATACTTTACGTGGCTCTGTATACCTGAGACAATACCGTTTCAACATAGTCTGACAGCAACAAAACTACTAATGAGATGTTTTACAATCTTTGTTTTCTATGAAGTCTTTTAAGTCATTTGCATACATTGCCCTTAAAGCACAGCTCAATCCAGGCTAATCCGATTTTAAGCGTTCAGTAGCTAGACGTCGTAAGTGGCTACCATTATGGATGGCACAGACTAGAAACTGAAGTCTCCAAACATGGGGAGTTAAAACAAAAGGGTTATTAGGAAAATCAGACTGAGCCACACAAGTTACCAAGAAATTCTGCAGACAGAGCCAAAATAAAGAGCGTAGCACCATGGGGTGTTTTTATTCTGGCAGCCACTAGTGTGAGAGCAGCCAGGAATACAGGTGGAATTTGACCAAACAGAGCAGAGACTCCAGTAGAGGCTGAACTGCACCTGCCCCACTCCTGGTTGCTCAGGCAACCAGACTCCCTCCCCATGCTAATGACATTCTAATGAGAACATCCACATGCAAATGAATTAAGCGGTAATTACAGGCAGATCCTCACTTGTTCTACTAGTTAAGAGGGTGGTGGCTGAGAGAAGAGTTGGGAAGAGGTTGATACCTCATAGAGGAGACTGCAGAAGCCAAGGATTTGAGTTACAAAATGAAATGGTTATCTGGAGCCTATACCGTAACAGGCAATATAGTCAAGAAGGTACCTAGACTGTTCTCTCTATTTAGCCTTCTCTGCTCTTGTCCTCACTCAGTGAGATCGGCCAGCAGAATGAGGGGAAGGGACTGCAGAGGAAGAACGGGGAGACCTGGAGCCACGGGCATCCCTGTCCCTCCTCCCACCTCAAAATAAATTACTTATGAATTGCTGCGGCTCCCAACTCATCCATGGGGAGCTACAGTGAAACTCTGGGAAAACTCGGAGTACAGATAAAAAAGGAGAGAGCCTGGCTTTTATTCCGCGTTTGCTTCTCTCTTAATTGCTTTCTGTAGTTTTCCCCAAGTAGACCACAGCCGGGTTGTAATTAACAGTGAATGAGTTGAATACAGAACTGTAGAAACTTGATAACCCTGGCGAAAGGGTATGGGAATATATGGAGCATGCTGAGGTACGTATAGTGTTGGAATTTTAGGTTTACCAGAACCTATGGCGGCCCTCAGGAAAAAGTAAAATTAATACGATGTATACATAAAGAAAACATGGCTGATAATGCATGCAGAAGTTATTCATTTATTATTTGGGCATGGTGGCCTATGCTAGTAATCTCAGGTACTTTGAAGGCTGAGGCAGGAGTGTTAAAAGTTGAAGCCAGCTTGGGCAATGTAGAACAAAATTAAATGACTGAAGATGTAGCTCAGTGATAACCACTCGTCTAGTATTCATGAGGTCCCGAGTTCACACTCTAGGACTACCAAAGTGAATAAATAAATAAAAACAGTAGGGCATGCATGAAGGATACATCAATCTTTTGGTGTTGCACAAATCCTAAATAATCTTATAATAAAAACCCAGAGCCAGATATCAGGGTGAAAGCTGAAAAATCAGAGAAGTAGAGAAAGCCATAGCCATCAGGTCTTACCTCATCAACTCCTCAGCCTGAAAGAGCATAAATTCCTATCTCCTCCACCTTATATTCCTTTCTCTGTCCAGTCATATCACTTCCTGTCTCAACCTTCCTAGCGCTAGGATTAAAGGTGTGTGATCCCAAGTGCTAGAATTAAAGGTATGTGCCACCACTACCTGGCTCTGTTTCTCTTTTTTTTTTTTTTGGTTTTTTGAGACAGGGTTTCTCTGTGTAGCTTTGCGCCTTTCCTGGAGCTCACTTGGTAGCCCAGGCTGGCCTCGAACTCCCAGAGATCCGCCTGGCTCTGCCTCCCGAGTGCTGGGATTAAAGGCGTGCCCCACCACCGCCCGGCTCTGTTTCTCTTTTAGACTGGATTAATCTCATGTAGCCCAGTGGGGCCTTGAACTCACAGAAATCCAAACAGATCCCTGTCTCTGCCTCCCAAGGGCTAGGATTAAAGGTGTGTGCCACCACTGCTTGACCTCTATGGCTAACTCTGTGGCTAGCTCTGTCCTCTAATCTTTGGGCAACCTTTATTTCCTAGATTACAAACAATATATAACCACAATTTGGAGTCCCAGCTTTACAAACATTGTCTATCAGTATATGGCCTTCAAATTCGAGCGCATAAAGGAAACAGTTCTCCACTCTCCTTGGGAATAACAGCCTAATTATCTTGCTTGCTTTGTACTGGGATGGTTCCCAGTTGCACAGCAGCCCAGGGAGAGAAGCTTTATCACAAGCTCATATTCCAGGTGGAGAAATAAAATCACTTGCCCAAGAGAGGAAGCAGCAGATTTAGGAACTGTTTCAGAAAGCTTGGCCCCAATATCTTTAGATATGTATGCTAAGATATCAAGGAGAGAGTGCTTCAGGGAGATCAATCCACCTTTGTTGGTGGTTAACTAACCAAGTCCTTTGTTATCTAATGGGACTACTAATATAATGGCATTGTGTAATATGGCAATCATATTTAGAACAAATTGTAGACTGCTGAGTGGGCCAATTTGCCTGGAATGAAAAGTTCAGGTAGGGCATGAAAAAGAGGTGTTCATGGGGTGTCAATGAACCCAGAAAAGTGCCACTGGAATGTTCCGAAGTGAGGAGATTGAAGTGAGCAGAGTATAAGTTGAGGAAGTGCAAGAGGCTGAGGGATCTGCTGGGTGTAATCTCTCAGATGCGTGTACTATGGTAGAACCCTGAAGAAAATAATCGGTGAACAGAATTTTCCAAGTTACAGACTCAACAGAACCTTTGGGGTAGGAGGAAAGAATGAAATAGAAAATACAGACAATACAGCCAGATGAAGTCAGGTCTCTGCTAACGTGTCCAAGGACATAAATGGAGGAAGTTTCTGTGCTATTTGGAAAGGACAGAGTTTCAGCCTGGACACCAGTGGCATTTGGAGCTGGATAACTGCTGTGGGAGCTGCCTGGTGTCTAGTGTGTGGGAAAGATGTCCGGGAGCAACCTTGACTTTCACCAGCTGGAAGCCAGCCGCGTGCGTCCCTTTCCAATGTGATAATGGCTCCAGATACTGCCCCATGTCCTCAGGGATGGGAGTGGGTGGTGGCGTGAGCAAAATCAACATTGATAAACACCAGTTTAAGGAAGTACAAGTTTACCAGACCGAGGAAGCCATGGGGTAGCCAGGTAAGAAACTACAGAAGGCCACAGCAGTGTGTCATTGGAATTCCAGAGACATCACAGTGGAATATTGCAGATGAGACGTCAGAGTCGGGGTGGGGGTGGGGCCGGTGGTGAGGTCAGGACCAAAAGCTGAAGCAGAGAACTCAAATGATAGCAGAGGAGAGAAACAGGAAGCTGGGCTGGCCCTGTCATCACCTCAAAGCTGGAAGCCTGCAGTTGGGAGAGGGGCTGAGCCGTCAACACAGCGGAGATTGCTGACGGTGAAGATGCTCTTAGAAAGAAAAGGCGACGTTAAGATTTCTGTGTCGACCGCCGGTGGTGCAGGGAGGTTCCAGCGTCCTGATTTGATCTCTCAAGCCTGAGATAAGCCTTGCTTTACAGACTCCTTTCTAGAAACTTCCAAAAGCAAGACAGAACAGAAAAATAGAAACAGGGATTTACTTCCCCATGAAACTGGGCGATCAATTCAGGAAAAACAGTGAGAAAAAGGCTCTTCAATGTGTGCTTTTAGTGTATATATTTTATACATTTAAAAAATTATTTATTTATTTCATGCGAATAGGTATCTTGCCTGTGTGTGTGTGTCTGTGTACATATGTGGAACATGACCACCACAGAGGTCACAAAAGGGTATTCCATCCTCTGGAACTAGAGCTACAGATGATTATGAGCTGCCATGTGGGTTCTTGGAATCGAACTTCTAGCCTCTGGAAGAGCAGCCAGTGTTCTTAACCACTGAGCCATTTTTCTAGCCTCATTTAGTACACTTTGATGGTTAACTCGTGGAAGTGCACTTTCCCTTTAAAAAAAAAACTTAAAGGATGTAGTCTTGTTAAAGGAAGGCATGAGTTGAAAAGTGAAATGTACATTTTTGGTATTCCCTCAGAGACAGAACTCTGGGATGACAACGTGCATGTTGTCCGTGGGTGTGAGATTGTATGAACCTGGTCTTTGCCAGTTGTCTGAGTCAGTTGTTTATGCACTGAAGCCAGAGGGCTGTAACCGTCATAAGTAAGTACAGCTGAAGGGGGATAATGCAGACAGTCGGCAAGCAAAGGAGATTGCAGGCCTATGAAATCATCTACTTTCTTTAGTTTGTCCAAAATGGAATCTTACACCATCCCAGGAAAAGACATCTCAGTCACCAAAACCCCTCACAGTGGAACTGACTTTCTGTTTTTTACCAACAGTTCTGCCTATGCCTTTGGAAGTCACTAGATGCTTGTCATATACAAATTTCAGGTTGTTATGAATTTATTATAAATCATACTGAGACGACACAGTCACTGGGACTTTTTAAATGGCGTCTAGAACCCCACTCTCTCCAATCAAAGAAATCTTCCCATTCATCTATGTACTTGTCTGTCATCAGCAAATGTGATGTCTGCATAAACAATATATCCTTTGGGGCAAGCAAATTTTGTGTAAGAGCCAGGAAATCCATAATAAATACTGCGTGCTGATCTGGGGTTCATTTGACTGTTTTTTTTTTTTTTCAGCCTTTATTTCTTCAGTCTCGGAATGATACCTTGAGTATTTCAGACATTCTAATCATAAGATTTTATGATGCTTTATCTACAACCTTCTTTCCCATTCACCTTTGAGTTGCTCTATGGAAAAGTACTTACTGAAAGCAGTTTACTGAAAATCACTGTTTATGCAGAGAGTACGAAGATACTCAGTGTGAAGCGCTGAACTTGAATGAAATAGTTGTCACCATAATTGATATTATGTTATTAATTTTACAAGTGTGGAGCCTTCGTGTGATGCTTCTTCCATTTTTCTGCAAGAGAACAGGTGCATTTACAGACACACACACACACACACACACACACACACACACACACATTTTGGATACTATGTCCTATGCTGAGGGTGAGACATCCTATAGGGTCTAAGGCAGCAAAATCTCGGTCCTTCTAAAGGCAAACTCCAGTGTGGGTGGGGAACAGACAAACAAATGAACAGACTGTGAACTGGAAGAGTCACTGCTGCCTCTGGGATGGGCTATCAGAGAAGACTTTGAGGATGAGATGGTGCCTGCCTGTCTGGAATACATTCTTCAGTGTGTCCTCACCATTTACGTATGTGTTAGATAGGTTTCCTCACCACACATTTTTGCGCTGAGTTAATACTTCAAGGCTGGGGAAGTTGATTTGCTCTGCACGCATGAGAAGCTGAGTTTGGATTCCCCGACACTCCCATCAACAGCCAGGCACAGGTTGCCTTATGCCTGTAATCCTAATGCTAGGGAGCGGGAGACGGGAGAATCTCAGAAGACTGTATGGCTGCCAGCTTGGCTGAATCAATGAGCTCCAGGTTCAAGGAGACACCATGCCTCAAAATATAAGGTGGAGAGCAACTGAACAAGACACTTGACAACAACCTCTGGCCTCTATGCAAATGTACACACAGGAACAAGTATACACTCACATACATCACACACACAAAAGAAAAATAAAATGCCCCCTGAACTTACATAATTTACAGTGGGCATCTTCAGGTGTCTGATTAAAAAAAAAGAATAGATTTGTACACTAAACACAAATTAATATTTTCAACATAACCTCTCCCTAGTCTTTACTCTAGTTAATTAAATTATAATTTAATTCTAAAACACCAACTTTGCTTATAGGAATGGCACACTGAACCAATTCTTATTATTCTTAGGTTAATATTTTTTGTTGGATTTAGAGTTTAAGAATTGGAATAGAATGTTTTGTTGATACTCATGGGAGACCTGCCCTTTCCTAAACAGAAATGGAGTGGATTGGGGGGTGGGAACAGAGGGGAATGGGGAGAGGGACTGAGAGGAGAGGAGGGGGGAAACTTCAGCCAGGATGTAAAATAAATAAATAAATAAATTTATTTAAAAAAAAAAGAAAAAGAAAAAAGAGTTGGGGTAGAGATGTTACTTTTTAAGAGGAGCTTAATATCAGATTTGTTCTTAATCATTGCAGATAATCATAGACTTAGCTTTGTCATGTTATCTCCACCAATTCACATGTTGGCCCACCGTTTGTGAGAGCCAACTGTGAACTTTCCATCAACCAGAGAAAGGGCTTGTCATTTCCTGCACTTCCTATATCTCTGCTGTCCGCAGACAAGATAAATGTGGAATCAGCGCTCCAAACAGAAGCTGTTTCAAGATTAAATAAATGTTAAAATTATTGCAAAAATATACAACTCAGACAGGATGCTACTCAGGAAAAGGACACACTTGCCGGTGGCGTAAATCAACTCATGTTGCATGTGGAGTTAAGACCCACAAAATGCTAGAAGAAACAAGACCGATTAAGACCAGTTCTGGAAGAAGCAATTAGCAGGGTCAAATGCAGGAGATGTTGGAATAGATTTCAAAACAGCTTTGTGCTCAGATAATACGGCTTTCTCCAGATAATCTTGAAGTGTTAGCTTCAGGACATAGCTGGCATTTTTGTAGGGTGATTTCCAAACACTACAATGTATTCAGTCAGGAAGAATTCCAATTATTTTACTCTCAGTCATTTCTCTAGAGAAGTATACCTTCTTTGTAGATTTTTCTGGATTCCTGTAAGTGTGTAATCAACATACCCGGCTGTTCCTTCTAGGAGACTGTTTGTTCTATAGTTACAAGAAAGCCAGGGACATGAAGTATTGGCATAACCTTTGGTATATTAACCTGGAAAATTGTTCTGAAAACCATAGGAACCCTAGGCTATTCGTATCCTCAGCTTCACAAACAGCCAATTGCTTTTACAATATTGTTATGTTTTACAGTATTGTCCGAGCCAACAATAGCTGTCCTTGGCTGTCTCTAAACTGTCTTCAGTTTTCCTATAGGACCTTTGAAAATACTGAAAAAAAGGCAAACTTAGGAGTTATCAAGAGTCCAACAAGTGATTGATGTTTTGCTGAACCCCCTAAGGGCCAAAGAAGAGCCATTGCTCAGGCTGAGCATGGAAGGCTTGTGATCTTGACAGTTGAGCTCAGAAATAAATAACATGCAGGGATTAAAGTAACAAACTATAATACAAGTCCAATTATAACGTGCTAATGTTCAATGAGTATGTGTATATACATATGCCATGTGAAACTTTGAAATCAAATGAGGACACTTGGATATAAATGGCAGGTTAATACTGCACAGTGATGTTAAAAACCCAGTGTATACTTTTTCTTGCTCATATTAACCCAGTCTTTCTCTCTCTGTCTCTCTGTCTCTTTTTCTCTCCCCTTGTCTCTGTGTGTCTCTGTGTCTCTGTCTGTGTGTCTGTTTGTCTGTGTGTCTGTCTGTCTGTCTCTCTTATGCCTTATGTCTTAAGAGAAAGAAAACCAAAGGGGAGTAGATGGAGGTCTTAGTTCCCTGTATCCCCAGCAGCTGTCTCCACAAAGAGATTCTGAGCCGCCAAGTGCCCTGGAGTGGCCCCACATTGTTCTGACCTCTTGAAGTAGTCATGTCAGTTAACCCAATTTATGAGACCCAGCAACATCTGGTGGTTGGGTATCTTCTTCCAGCTCTGAAAACCCTTCCATGTCACCGGATGAATGTGTCCTGAGTGCCTGTGAGTGTGGATGGTAATAAAGCCTGCATAAGCAAATGTTGGGGTGAGGGGTAGGCAAAGGCATTCTGGGGCCTCACCATGCAGCGTCACCGAGTGGGCAACAAAGACGAGGTGGCCAGATACACAAAAGTGCTTATGCCAGAAGGCCTGACGCGCTGCAGGCGGTCCGTGACATCTCGTGGCTTTTGGCTGTTGTTGGGTGTGATGCACGTCACCGTCATGATGGATGACTTTCAGATCTTTCCCATTATATCATATCTGTAAGAAATTCCCTCTTCCTCAAATGTCTTTTTGTTCCCGTACCCCTGGGCTGCAGATGGCACCTACCCACGCACTCCCATTGTGCAAAGGCTACAGAGGACTCCACCATTCTTCGGAGAGTCTGCTCATGGTTGAATTGCTAGCATTCAATTAAGACTTGAAATTATGGCTTTGGGCAGTTTAACCTCTTTCAACAGGCTAATGGGAGCTACACTGGCCACTTGGGAGTTTCCTGGGGTGTCCCAGATAGATTTCACTTCGTTTAGACCTGAAAGGACTGAATTGCCAGGCAAAACAAAGGCAGTTGTTTTCTCTTACCTACTTTAAGTAAATTATTTTCTATAATGAAAAAAATTCCCGTAGTGAATAAAATCATATGAATACATGGATTCCTAGGAAAAACACAAAAATCTCTCAATGGCAAATGTGGTCTACAACATAGTAATTCAGACAAAGGAAAGAGATTAAACATGCATGACTGATAATAGTTAGCCAAAGTTACAGCTTCTTTCTCTGTGACTTTAGCCCAGCGGCGTAGATTTTACAGGTTTGATCTGTGAAGTCCAGATTTCACTTGAGGAAGCTACAATGGAGAGTAATGGGCAAGAAACAAGTTAATAAGACACAGCCTTTCTTGTTTCTGTTTAAATGCTGATTCCATGGATTCTGTTAGGAGGAGGAGGAGGAGGAGGAGGAGGAAGAAGAAGAAGAAGTAGCAGCAATAGTTGTGAATGAAGCATTGGACTTGTTTTCTAAGTTATAGAAAAATCCAGATGCCATCTGGCTTTTCCAAGGTTGAGAGGACATCGCTCAATCCCTGCAACACGTGGGAAGTGGAGACTGTTCAGATGGGACTTTCTAAGCCAAAATGTAAACCTGGGTGGAGGCTACTAGTCAGGGAGACTGACGGTCATGCAAATATGGGCACAGTTCAGATCCGTTTCAAATAATCAGTCACAGACTCCAGGTAGCAAATAAACTGGGCTTAGCCAGTGGGGGTCCAGTCATCCACTTTGATGACTATCAGTGGAATGTCAGAAGTCTCAGGAAGGGAGACTTGTGTGCACAGATAAAGAGGGAAAAGACTCTTGCAGGAAAGTCAGCATTAGGAAGGACACGAGATAACAGAAAAGATAAGCAAGTTAATGATAAAGGGGACAAGAACCTGAGGATGGACCTGAGTAAGATCACAAACGAGCCAATGGTGGCAGGCATCATAAACATAGACTCTGGCCCCTTGCTGGACAAGGTCTGATGGGTTTGGAAGTTTGACTAGGTGAGGTAACAGTATCTACTTCAAGTACTCAAGGGAAACTAGGCATTGTCATGTGCATTAAGAGTTGATTCTGCTGCATGCGTCTCTGTGTACTCAGAATATATAGGATTTTTGAGGGATGGATGCCCAATGAATGAATAGTTTAAAATGTCTGTTCCATTTTCCTGTCATGTGTTTTCTCTCAAAGCATCTCAAATGATCAGATTATGTGAATCCCTGGACATTATCTTAAAATGTAGATCACTAGGCCCCTTCTGGAGACGTCTTGATTAGGCTACAAAAAACCTATTCTTTCTTGAAATCTAGATAATTCTTAGTTTTGGACATTTGGGGACTCTGTAGAGAAAAATAAAGAGCTTTCTGGTGTGAGTGTGTGTGTGTGTGTTTATAGGACATACTTCCACATTCAGAGGTCAGCAAAACAAAAGTGTATATTTCATGTAAATTAGGCAGCAGATATGTAGTACATATCTTTAAATACTTTTATGAGAACCTTGGGCTATAGAATCTTACATAGGAAAGCTATCCTAAAATTTCAAGGTAGTTTAATAACAAACAAAGGGATTTTTCAAGGAAAGACATGCCTGTCCTTTAAATTTTAAACTCTGGGAGATAACTTGTAGCATATGTATTACACCTTACTAAGTGACTTTATAATATTGCTCAATGGATTTTGCCAGAAAGTGTGGGCCAAAGCTGGCCTCTGAGGACATGACAGGGTCCCCCTTATTTTTTTCAATGAACTTCAAAACATCCAAAAGAACACATTACACTCTCACAGAATGCTACCTTAAAACCATGTGCAAACTCAGCAGACTCTTCCTCATCAGCTGTAAATCTTGTAGAGTTCTCTGAATTCACAAATACCCGAGTCAAAAAGACTGGGAAAGGGGACATTATTTTGGGGTGGGACATCCATGTATAGCAGGCCTCTTACTTTAAAAAAACAAACAAACAAAACCTATTCAGGTGTTCTGAGAAAAACAGCTGTCTGACTACCTCTGTGCCCCAGGAGAACATGGTTGAAAAAAATGACTTTTCTTCCTTGTAAAGGCTGTGATTTGTGAAAATCAAATTATTTCTCAAGGGAAAGCTATTTATAGTTTGTTTTTGGAAAGTCCACACACCATGAAAATGTAGGAGCGTAGTCTGTAGAGGGGCCAAGCCATTTCTGGGCACCAGACCCCAAAAGGATTATAAAAGTGAGGCAGTACTATGAAGAATTATTTTATTCCTACAAAAGGATTGGGCTTAAGCTTGTCCCAAAGGGAATCTGAATATTTATAAAATTTAGAGAAGTTTTCAGTACATGACTGGGAGGTGTCCTAAGCATTGTTATAAAAATATGGCTGATGGGATCTGATTGTTTTTGAGTAAAAATATTTGGGTCAAAAATGCCCCCATAAAGTCTAAAGGTTGAGCAGGGAGATATTGAAGGGTCACTTTGGAGTCTTAGAAGTTTCTCCACTATGGCCATCTTGCCATTTGGGGTAGGAATTCTTTCCTAGAGGTGGGGAGTAAGGAATCTGATTTTCAGGGTGTTGAGTGTCATCTTTGCATTCTACACACTAGCAGCCAGCAGCAACCCCACCTGGAACCCCTTAGCTGTCCCCTGGCTGGGGAGAGAACATTGCCCGTGGTTGGAAAATGCTATTTTAATGCTCCAGCCAAAGAAACGAAATTCCATTTAACCAGTCCCAGTATGTGCCAGCTTCTAGAAAAATAAAGGGAGCCTTGAAGGTGGAGCAAGTAACATTGAGTGCTAAACTCTTCACTTTAGCTCTGGGACAATGTCTGTTGTTTACTTATCCCATCCCTTCCTCCTTTTCTTTCCTTTTCTCCCCTCCCCTCGGCTCCCCTTCCTTTTCTTTCTGTTTTTTTTTTTTTTTTCCAGAAGTTGATGGAAGTGGATTGACTTCTTTATCAGTCCACACTTACTCTTCATAGGAGTGGTTGGATAACACACTGGGAGGTGATGTCTTTTCTCCCGACAAGTTTGTTTGTCCTATAAAACTTAGATCTAAGGACTAAAAAGCCCCAGCATCCCTCGAAGCTGTTGGCATTCTAGGCTTGTCACTAAGGTCTTGCATCACCTCTCCTGTTGGCCTTGCAGATTCCTCCCTGTGCAGCAGGAGTCTTCCAGCGCTTCCAGGCTGCTGCAGAAACGTCAGAGTAAGGATTCCTGTGTCCTTGAATTCATGTAGTCTGTATTTGACTGTCAGGTAAACCCAGTCCAAGAACTCTACTAAATGCGGAAAGACTTGGGGTCAAAACAAAAGCCAGTGAATAATGAGGTTCTACAACAGTATGGAAACAAGCCCCCAGCATATAATAATACCAAAATGTAAGAAATAGCTTCAAAACGAACAGATGTACATTTGTTGAGTACACTGGCTTCACAGAAACAGATTGCCCCCAATTTGTACCACTTGTCAGTATTTGAAATTAAAATATCTCTGTTCTAAAAGTAACATAGGACATACATGTCAACGAACATATTAAAGCCTAAATACCATTAGGAAAAACATTATTTAGATGTCCCAAATGGCTTTTTGTTTTTTTAAAGAATCAATTTCAGAAAATTCATCTTCCATGCTACCATTTGATCAAACTTTATTGTGGATTCTAAGTTGTCTTCTCTTGGGAGGCTGAATGGGCTTGTCGGCCTTCCATTCACTAGTCTCTCCTTTCTGCAGGTGTGAACCTGTGGTTTCGATCCATCCCTGCCCTCACACATTTCTGTTTGCGTGCTCCCTTCTCCTCCCTCCCTTCTCCTGCATCTTGTCACCACAGAGTGGTCCAAGAGAAGGGCTTCACTCACTCAGAGGAGATGATGGTTCCTTAGGGCTAGAGACAGGGTACTTCAAAAATAAAGACTGAATTACTTCAAACTGAGCGCGTGCAGCAAGGCACTATGAAAGACAATGTCTAAGAAGACCAAGAGCTATTTTCCCCCCAAGAAATCAGCACTCCCTGTTTAGTAGAGTGCTCTTATTATTCACTTCAGAGAGTGCCCTATCTCTAACCATGGCTTCTCTGAGTGACGTCCACCCGGGACTCAAGTGATAAATATTTAACGAAGGGAACTCCCCCTACAGGCTCTTTTCTTTTTTTCATATGCATTAAATTAATTACTTCATTTTAACAAGCAAAGCTCCTCTCTGAAATGCAACCTCAATTATTTCACACTTTCGAAAACTATCTGCAACTACGCTGATCTACAGAGAAACACTGTAAAAGATTTAAGTTTCCGGGATTAATTCTGGTAAGAAAGGCAAAACCATAGAAGACGAACTGATCTGAAGTGCTCTTTCCTTTAGTGCCGGTGAACATGGCCCCATATTTGGTCATTTCAATGGAATGGCATAGAAATTTTTGCTTACTGCAAAGGAGAAAATAAAGATATTTTACTGGCTTTGTGAAGGGTTTGATTTCCCAGAGACCTTGTTTCCCCCTCCTTTTCTTCTTATTCTTTTTTGGGTAGAATTCTTTCCGCACTGAAGACATTCTGTTCTGTTGAGTTCTGCACTGCTTATCCATGGCAATTACATTCACATCTTTGATCTTGGATGAGATCTCTTGTGCATATTTTGTTCTATTTGTGTCTTTGATCTGACTTCTTGTGATTTTTTTTTCCGAGGTTGTGTTTTTATTCGAAAGACATTCACCCTACAATATTTAAAGAGGAAAACAAGGTGACATTTACTTTATCCATATGACATTGTCTTCTGAGGCATATGGATAAATGAGACCGTCTTTATACGTCTCCATTCCTTCTTCCAGTATCCGAGAGTTTGTGATTCCTCGCTGTCACAACAGCTCACAATTGGATAGATGGCAACGTGCTTGATCCAACTCGGCTCTTGGGCTTTGCAATCTTGTTACTCCATTTGTCTTCAAGCAGCCGATGTTCCAGCAACCCGACAGCGATACAGCAACTGAACATGAAGTAAACATGCAGAACAACACCTGCTTATGGACATCTTAAGTAGTCTTGTTCATTTGTGATTATCAGCATCATTTTATTTACTATGAAATTATTTGCTTGCTTATGTCACATGTCATTTATATTCAGGTTTCAAGAACTCACCCAGGTAGCTTTAAACATGCTATGTGTTGCTAAGGGGAGATTTAAAAAATAAGATAACAGCTAGCGGTCGCTGTAGTGATGGCAAAGAGCTATGAATAAGGGGGCCGCATGGGACCTGGGAATGTACATGACAAAAATTGGTCACCATGGCAACATTTGAGCAGTGGGAGACAGGGAGCTGAAGTGCGCAGCACAGAACTGCAGTGGCCTGATTGAAAAAAACTGCCTATAATTTAGCTTGACTGACTTGTTATGTAATATGTTTTCTGTGCTATGCAAATGACTACAGAAATGCGAGCATTCAAAATAGTTCACAAATCCAGACTGTAATAAAAAAGAAAAAGAGGGGGCATGCACCTTTAAGGGGTAGGATTGAATTCCAATTTTTTAAGCAAGCCAGAGCATTTCTGTGGCTGGTGGCCTTAGATAGTGTTACCACAGGTATTTCTCTATAAAGCCCTGTTTAGAAACAACATTTTTGTATTTCAGAGACATGTTTATCTAAAACGTTAAATATTGCTTTTTAAAGGCAAGTAAAACTAGAATTAGGGGCATAAAAAAGTGGCACAGCAGTAAGAAATTGTAAAGTTGAACCGCTCCATGCTGAGCTTCCTTACATAAAACAGAATGCTGGGAAGTTTCCCACGGAATTTGTTTTTAACTCGTTGTTTGCTTTTTGAAGTATCTGGACAATTGTCATTGTTTGCTTTCTCAGTTGGTCTGCGCCACACATAGTCCCATAGAGAGAGGGAGCTCAATGATATGGTCTGGCCAAATAGCATTTTGCTGTTTCCTTTCACATTTATTTGCCTCTAATGGACACGTATCACAGGAGCGCCATCAGGGCAGCTAGATATAATCTATGAAAAGTGCTGGGAGAACACTGACATCCCAGCCAATAAATCTGAACTCAGAATCTCTTCTGCAGATTTAGCAGCACATAAGCATGGCCTATATCACAGGAAGCAGAATTAGAATGAGTCACATAGCTTAATGGCAACATTCCTGCTAAGCTGTGCATATAATAGTGACAATAATAAAATTAGTAGTAATTATAGAAATGATTACTGCTTAAATTTACTGAGTACTATCTGGATGCCAGATACTCTCTTGCCTCATTTACTCCTCACGAAATTGCTGCAAGATAAAAACAATCACCCTCCCCTCCCATTTAGCAGATAGGGGCCTAGAAAGGCTAATGTCATTTGTCTGTGGTCATGCAAATAGTAAATTGTGGCACCCTGATCAGAATGCGCTGCCATCTATCTCCTGAGCACCATTCTCTAAGCAAGGTTTCTTTCTGCTGTCTGGCCAGATGACTTAAAATTACCTTGCTTTGTGAGTCCCACAACCTGCACTCTCCTCTGCCCAAATCCTCGTTTCTCAACCAGTCACAGCCCTTCATCACAGCCTCACCTCTAGCCATGCTCCCAGACACTGGAAACCCATTTTCTCTCCTTTAATTTTCTGAAACTCCTTGTGTTGTTGTTACATTTGGGATCTCAAATTGCCCTCTGCCCAGGGTTCATATGTTGAAAGCTTGGTTTGCAATGGAGCAATCTTCAGAGATGGGACATTGAAAATGACTGGATCATAGGGCTCTGACTTCACTAACAGACTAATCCACTGATAAGCTCATCATGTGATGGGCTATTAAGAGGAGATGGGTAGAAATGTAGGGGTTGAAAGGAGGTGGGTTGTTGGAGGAGTGCCCTAGAGGCCTGCTCCTTGTCCTTGGCATCTTCCTACTGTATATAACCTCTGCTTTCCAGCAGCTAGGAGGTAGGTGGCTCTGGTCCTCCTCAGTCTCTACCATGAGGGTCTACCTCACTACCCATCTAGAAACAATGGAACCAAAAGACCGTGGACCAAAACCTTTGAAACTTTGAGCCAAAGTAAATCTTTTCTCTCTTAGGTTGATTTTCTCAGGGATTTTGTTACAGCCATGGAAACAATGCAGTCTGATGAATGTGTTGTGAATTCTCTTATGACATCTTGTCAATTAGTGTTTGCTTCTACTTTGTTTGGCTAAACCAGATTAGGAGAAAGTATGTGTAAATGTTGAATATCCTCGTTGTGTGGATGCCGTAAAGGAATCAAGCCGCAAAAGGAAGTTACGGGCCAGAATTCACTAGAATCCAGAATTCCGTATGGCTGGGAAAGCTGCTTGGTGCAATGGTGAGGAATTCTCTCTACTCTCTGTGTCTAGCCTTGCTCACTCATCCTTATATCTGAGATATTCACCTAAGCTGTTTTAGATAAGAAGAGTTTTTCAGCATTGTTTCAGAATGCCATGCCTTGAGACTGAAAAGAGACTTCAGGCTTTGGATTTTTGAACGGTGTTGAGACTGCTAAAGATTTGGGACTTTTGAAGTTGGACTAAATGCATTTTTCATCATGACATGGCCACGAGTCTATGGGGGCAGGCATTGGCTGTGGTGTTTTGAACGAGAAATGGTCCCTGTAAGCTCCCATATTTGAACACCTGGTCTCTAGGGGGTGGTACTCTTTGGGAAGGGGATGGGATTTTTAGGAGGTGGAACCTGGGGAAAGTATATCATTGGAGGTGGCCTTTGAGATTTTATAGATTCGTCCCACTCCTGGCGGGGGCACACTCCACTTTTCGGATGTGGTTGAAGATGGGATCTCTCAGTTTCCTGCATTGATTGCTTGCTGCCATTGTGCCAATTAATCTCTTTCTTCCATAAGTTGCTTTGGGGTCACGGTATTTTACCACAGCAACAAAAGGATCTCGCGCTGTGAGACACAGAACATGCAGATTTCAAAGCTTGCCAGCAGAGTTTTGAAAACGCTTCTGGAGCCTCTCCTTTCCACTTGCCAGCAGCATGGAAAAATTTCAGGGGCTACACATTGGGACCAACACTTGGTGTGCCAATGGTTTTAAATCCAGTCATTCTGGAAGCTTTGGGGTGGAATACTTTGGTTTTGTGTCATCTGATAACGAGGGATAATACCTTTTCATGTCTCTTGTCTCCGTGGATATACGCTTGTGGAATCTTAACAAGCAACTCCTCCATTTCTCCACATGACGAGCTGTCTTTCTTGTGTTGTGTGGTTCAAGAGCATTAATTTAAAATGATAAATCCATATCAGTGATAAGTCACAGGCAATGCTTTTCACTCTTTGGAAATCTTCATTTTTATTTCTTTCAGTAACTGAGTATTAAGATATAATCTAGTTAATGACGGACCTAAAAGACAATGGTTTAAAGAAAGAAGAAACTTATATTCTCCTTGTATTGTCTCTCAACATCCAGGATATCAAGTATCTCAGCTATGCTGAACTGACGCTCTTCTCCACTCCATGTCTGAAATCCTGAAGGTCAAGCTCTTCTCCTGAAGATGACTCCTCACCATTCCACACTCAGACTCGATATAAGAGGAAGAAGCCAGGGGTATGCTGCTTGACCTATGTGAAGAAGTGTGAAATGTATGCTCTTAACTCACACACCATTAATCAAGTCCTTGCCTTTTAGCTCAGCTTTGCTTACTACAGAGGGTGAGAAAGTATATATTCTTAGTGTAGTGCCCAGTCTGCTCGGTGGGTGGAAGAAGAGGAGGAGAGATATTGCTGACGGACTGTGAACTTCACCAGGACTCCCGACTGCTGTACCTCCAAACCCTGAACTTAGGGATGAGTCGTTTGCTTGCTTGTACTTACCTTCATTGTATTTCTTGCAGATTACAACTCTGGGGTCTCAAAAGTGTTTGTCCCTTCTTTGAAAAAGCAGTCCTCAGCAAGGATAGCATGTCACAAGCTTTTCTTGTTGCATTTATACCTTGCATGTGATTTTCACATGGAGACAAAACAGGTTTAAGTTACCAGTTAGTGTTGTGCCCTTTACCTTTCCCATTGTTACCCCGTCACAGCTCCACCCCATGACCAGGACTCATGGTGTGAGTGTAGAGACCAGAAGTTCCTACAGGGGGTGTTGGGGTCCGGGCAGATGCAGGGAAAATGTAGGGACTGGGATGAAGTGGAGTTGTGATTGTGCAGGCCTGAGATGGAAAGAGTGGACATAGCCGGCCTCTTTCCCACCGTTACTGACAGTTTGATATAAAGGTATGCAGATAAACTGTAAGGACTGGAGAAAGAAAAACAGCAAATAATGTAGAGTCCATAATACCTAGAGAATTGCAAGGCTCCCGCTGGGACTTTTACCACAGGGATGCCTCAACTAGCATCCAGTTTCTTACTCTTCTTAAAGTCAAAGACTTGGATTTGCTTATACTATTGTGTTCCGTGGTTTCGTTGTTGATGTTTTGTTTTGATCTTGCCAGGAAATGTGAAAATGTGGTCATCTTTTTTTTTCCAAGTTGAAAAATAAGCCTACAAGATACTTACTTGATTGCACTTAAATTAATTTGAAAATTATGAGATTAGAAGATGCTTCTGGTAAGTCCATGTTTCATATTTAATGCTAGATAATCATAAACTCATTAGTATAAAAATAAAATAAAAGTAACAAAAATGGATGAACACTTTTTTTTCTGTGATGATTTGGTTCATATTATTTATTACAAGAAAAGAATGTGAAGTCACTTAGATAAAAAGTCATTGAGAACTCCCCATGTATATACATTCACTATATTTGTATCTTTCTGTACATTTGTTGCACATGCCAAAATAGTGCCTCCTAAGCACAGAAGGCCACACTTCTATTATGCCCATCATTTGATGATGATAATCCTAGACAACTAAGCAAGCTGCTGCCTTCTTTTCCTAGTCCCTAATTTTTAGTGTCTCTCAGTACCTCTGCAATGAATCCTTAATAAGAGAAAAGCACTGTGCTAGCCACTGTGAGGTTTCACCTGGTCTGAAGAAATGCTCTTTTGCCCTTTAGCAATTTAGGAACTAAGTGGGATGACAGCCATCCCAATTCCCAACCCATATGTCAAGGGAGAGGGCTGTCATATGGCTATCTAATGAGCTTCACCCTGGAGGTCCTCTCCTCTGGAGG
Organism: Peromyscus nudipes; assembly: GCA_902168325.1. NCBI lineage: Eukaryota > Metazoa > Chordata > Mammalia > Rodentia > Cricetidae > Peromyscus > Peromyscus nudipes. The sequence goes on along the minus strand of CABHPH010146199.1, from coordinate 5,019 downwards.
TGAAGAGTACTGTGGCCTGCTTCTGCTTTACACGGATTAGATTTGCTGTCTGGAAAAGTTGTGCCATCTGGAAGCTGGTGGGGGTGGGCCAAGAAGACCACTGGTGGATTTCCAGGGAGCTGGACAGCAATGCTGTCCGGTCATAAGGAGCATTGTCGCAAAGGCCTGAAGCCATATGGAATTTGGGATGGGAAAGGGACCTTCCGAATATGAGATGAAACCCATGGAACAGAAGATACAGTAGGAGCACAGGGAAGAAACACACTTCTGTTAACTAGCTATGTGGGTCAAGGGTCAAAAGTGAAAAGGTGATGGTGGGTATGAATGGGTGATGGTGGGTCTGAGTGGGTGATGGCAGGTAATCATAGTTAGCATTTGTCGACTTGACACAAACGTATACATATCTACATATACATATTTCTCAGCTGAGGAATTGTTTTCATCAGATTGGCTCGTGGGGCATTTTCTTAAGTGCTAGCTGATAAGGTAGGGCCCAGCCCACTGTAGGAGGTAGCACGTCTTGATAGGTGGGCTAGGTAAGAAAGGGAATTGAGCAAGTCAGTGATGAGTAGTGTTCCTCTATGACCTCTGCTTCAGTTCCTGCCCTGGTTTCCTTTGATGATGAATCGTGCAACCTGTAAACCAAATAAATCCTCTCTTCCCCAAGCTGCTTCCAGTCAGTGTTTTACCAGAGCCACAGAGCAACAGAAAAGAAAAGTAGGACAGTGGGTGATGGCGAGTCTGTGGGAGTGATTGAACTTGACATACGATTAGACGCTTGCAAGAAGTGAGGAGGGTAAGCCGTGGAAGTGACTGGGTAGACCCGTCAAAAAGTTCAAAGGTCTTAGGATAGTGAGCAAGGAGGCCTGGGCCTGGAACAAAGACATAAGAAGGGAGAGCAGCAGAGGGATAGAGGACAGGAAGGGGGGCTAAAGTATGTTGGGACATGTAGTTTCCAGGACCTGATTTAGCTTCTTTAATGAACCAACAGGATAGCCACCCAAAAGAGAATATACTCATGGATTCGATATTAAGAGAAAGTACATGCCATGATGGCAGCAGGTATAACATTGAGAGCATATGGTTGGCACCAAGGCATTAGGCTTGGGCAGGAACGCTGTCAGATGCTTTGAATAGCTTTAAAAGGATGATCTGGTTGTCACTCTCAGTGGCCAATGAAAGCCAATGCTGGGGTAAGGGTATGGGATCTTTGCACTGTCAGTCACCATACTCCAGTGAACAGAGTTTGGATTCTCTCCAATGAATATACTTGAAAGGAGGAGGAAAGATGGTTTGAAATGATAGAGTGCTTCTGGTGGGAATGGGGGAGGGGAGGAGAAGCAGAGACTTATGATTGCTGTGTGTTGGAGGGGGGGGGTGACAGATGTGAAGTAACTCTCAGGAATAGATGCTTGAACACAAACAATGGGAACTAGTGGAGGCCAGTGTGAAGAGAAGCCAAGGAGTTAGCTGGCAGAGAAAGGTATAAAATCAGGAAATTTTGACATCGTTAAGAGTATCACCAACTGTCAAGAAACTGAGTAAATAATGTGAAGACAGGGCAGGGGATAAAGTTCAGTTTGTAGTGTTGGCCTAGCATGCAGGGAGACCTGGATGCCATCCCCGGCACCACATAAACAAGGTGAGTGGTATCTGCCTGTAATCCTGTCACTTGGGAAGTAGAGGGAAGAGGGTCCGGAGTTCAAAGTCATTCTTAGTTATGTAATGAGTTCACGGCCAGTCTAGGATGCATGGGACTGTGTCTCAAAAACAAACAATCACACAAACACAGACAAAGGAAAGGGCGACAGTAGCCCTCTGTGTAGTTGGGTAAGTTAAAATGTCATCACATTTATTTTTCCAGCGATAATTTCACATCTCAATTTTTCTTTCAAATGTTTTTTAAGACTATAACTTCATTACAACATTTTCCCCCTTCCCCTTTCTCGCTCCATACCCTCCCATATACCCTTCTTTGATCTCCTTCAAATTCATGGCCTTAAAAAATTATTATTGCAGCTGGGCGGTGGTGGCGCACGCCTTTAATCCCAGCACTCGGGAGGTAGAGCCAGGCGGATCTCTGTGAGTTCAAGGCCAGCCTGGTCTACAAAGCGAGTTCCAGGAAAGGCGCAAAGCTACACAAAGAAACCCTGTCTCAAAAAAAACAAAACAAAACAAAATTATTATTGCATATATATATGTATGTGTATGTATGTATGTATGTATGTATGTATATATAAAACCTGTTCAGTCCATGCTGCCTGTATATATGTTTTCAGGGCTAACTATTTGGCATTGGACAACCAGTTGTTGTACAGTTCACTGGGGAGGGAGGACCACCTCTCCAGTTCCCAGCTCATTCTTATCTTGATTCCTTCTTGGAAGCAGCCTGCTATCTTTAAGTTGATGCTATTTTCCCTGGACATTGCTGATTACAAACACAGAAGCAAACACAAAAGAGGAAGAGAACGTCTATCTTACTTTGTCATTTAAAGGAATCATGACCAGAGAGGAAAATCTCTAAGCATTTTCTATTTCAATCACAGATAAGAAGCCCAGTGGTAAACATGTTGGGCTGTATAGGACCTACATCTCCATGGCTGCTACCCAGCTCTGCAGCTGTAATGCAAAGTAGATAGAGGGCTCAAGTCAATGTGGCTGTTCACCCCTCCCCACTCCCCAAAAAATCTTTACTTACAAAAACAGGCAGTGGGCTAAATTCGGTCCTTGTGTCTTGGTTGGCCAATTCCAGGCTTTTAGTATCATCTGTCTTTGTTGAAAACTTTTCTTTTTAACTTTAACTATTTATTGTTGATTTGATGGAATTTATTTTTTGTTTCTGTTATGTATATAGCATTTAGGTATAATTAACAAAAAAATTAAAGTTAACAGGTTAAATTTTATTTTTTCCATTTCAAATTTTAGTCAGTCCTTGGTGGATGTTTAGGATGGATGCAGGTAGTGTTAAAGATTGTAATTGTCTACTTTCTTTTCCCTGAAGAGAATAAGAATCAAAATTCCTGTGTTATTCTTATGCCATGGCAGCACTGTCGTCAGTAATTTACCACCACCAACGCAATAAAAAAGTGAAAATTAATTTTCTATCGTTTGAATCCAAGTGTCCCTATGCCTCGATACAGTGCTAAAACGATGCTGTAAAGTTAATGGAATATTGTAATCTGCAGGATGCTCTTTTGTTCGAGAAAGAAAATTGGCTCATCCTCCACGGTATGAAAGCTTTATGGCGACCAGACCAGCTAGATCAGGGACGTACAGTAAAACACCAGATAAAGATGGAGCAATGTGGTCCTCTTTGACTGAGAGGAAAAATCCCTACTGGAATACTCAAAGCTCTCTTTTTTTTTTTTTTTTCCATGTCAGCTTAATACTTAGGTAACAAATGCTCTTGCTTCTACATCTTGCATTGAAAGACAATTTTGTTTTTTTAAAGAGCAACATTTACCGTGGCTGCAGTGGGAACGGTTACATCTTGACAGTCCCCAGGCGTCCTCCAGTTTGGGTGACAGCTGCCATGGATAGTGAGAGTCCCTCCATAGAGCCGGGGTGAACTTCATTGGTAAACTGCTCTGTTGAGTCCCCAGTGTTTCACATCCATTTCACACTTACATCTGCTGCCATCTTTTAAAGCTTTATTTCATCAACTTTGACAAAGGCAAAGACGCCGCTGCCATATGCCCGTGTTCTACATCAGACAGACCTGGAGTGAGGCTTTGCTAGGACTGTGTCGACGGGCTTTCTGTCCTGGAAATCAAGGCTGCATTTTCAACTTTGATTTTTTTTTTTAAATTTTATTTTAGTAGGAGGGAAAAAAAACCCACCAAAAATAAAACAAAACAAAACAACACAACTACAATGAAACATTTTCCTTTCTTGTATGATCTGCATTTAGGAAATGGAAATCACATGGAGTTACGTTTTCCTATTCAACTGAAGGGAGTAGAGATGCTTCTCACGAGCTTCATCAAGCGAGACGGGCAGCAAGCATCTTTCAGGCATTCCCAAGCTTGCCCCAATTTGTGGAGACAGCCCTGGTACCAAGGCATTTTCTGATGACAGCAGCTCCTTGGGCAGCTGTACCAGCCCCGCTGCCGCTGATATATCCATTAAAAAGAGAAGCGTGTAAAAATCCAGATTTGAAATTCAATAAGGAATTCAGAGAAAAGTCTTGCTTTCAGGCCATCTCCTAGCTAAATGAATAAATGAATAGGCAAACTATTGCATAAAGAAAAAGATGTCAAAAGCAACCAAAGGAAGCTGTGCCCACTAGTGTTTGAAAATAGCCCCGTCTGGAAAGGTATGCTTTTAGACTAAGAAAGCAGAAAAAAACTAATTAGACAAGAAGTAACCGTGGACAAACATGTTAGCCGAACCAATAACTGGAACTGATCAGCTATTTCTCTAATTGTACCAGCTGGACAGCTCTGACGCGCCGAGCAGAGCATAATTACTAATTTCTATTCCACACCCCAAACCTTTTTCTTTCCTCTCCCTTTTGCAGAAATATCCAGGCATATGCCACTTAATAAACTAATAATAACATTCTTTCAAAGTAAAAAATGAGCGGGGGGGGGGGGGGGGGGAAAAACGTTTAAAAGAGGGAATTTTTGGATGATCAGGAGGTCGAGTGAGTACAGCCCGCCAGTTGTGTTAATCAGAATTTGAGCTATCAGGGAAATGTAACTAATATCTTCATTTAAAGGCTATTAGGTGTTCTCTGGGCTAAGGGCTACATCGTTAAAAGTAGGGATGATTTATTTCACTCCTTCAGCATAGGTTTCAAGGTTTGTTCTTGTTTGAAGAGGTATGAATGGTTTCAGTTCAAAGCACTGTGCCTCCTATGATGTGAAGTCATACAATCCAGTTGTCTGGGGTTGTTAGGAGAAGTTGAAATGGACTACGGGCTGTGTATGTAAAAGGAATAGAGATGAGAAAGATTCCCTAGTTAATTCAAAGGGGGAACAATTATTCCTAGTTCAATTGATGTACACTCCTCCTTCC
>CABHPH010146198.1:5703-46596 GCA_902168325.1 Peromyscus nudipes | reverse complement strand
GCACACGGATAGAACCATCCACAGTGAGCTGAGAGCTCCCACATCAATCATTAATCAAGAAAATGCACCACAGGCTTCCCAATAGGCCAATCTGGTATGGGTATTTTCTCAGTAGAGGTTCCTTCTTCCAAAATGACTCTAGCATATGTCAAGTTGACAGAAAACTAGCCAGCACATTCACCTACAACAGCAGGATTTTGAACAAACACAGTTGGTAGTTTGAAAGCATGCCACTGAAATGCTGATGGGAATAAAAGTACTCAATTACACTTGGCAGAAGGTATCAGACTCACACATTCAGTGTGCCCTAACACACGATTTTAGGGGAAGAAAACTGTACGTTAAAATGCAGCATTAGTTATTTGAACCAGTGTAGTGCCACATACCTATAATCCCAGCACTTGAGAGGTGGAGACAGGAGGATCAGGAGGTCAAGGTCATCTTAAGCTACATAATAATTTCTAGGCCAACCTAGACTACATGAGACCCAGTCTCAAAAAAAAAATGTTTAACAAACCAAGAAACTACTAAGGCAATAAATGCTATAGCTGAGGGTCAACAACGTTATCCTAAGAATTGAAGGAATAATCAAGCCAAGATGAAATCACACTAAGAATTTAATATGCAACATTTAATTTTAAATTTAAGAATTTAAAATGCAACATTGAATTTTATTTACTATCCTATGAGGAAGAAACGCCTACATGCCTGGATAGATGAGAGAAAGTGTCACAGAGGTAATGGCACTTAGACTGGATCTTATAGTTAGAGTTGAAATACTCTGGTGAAGAAAAGGGCAAAATGACATTTGATACAGATTTATTCAAATACAGAGTGTTTGAAGAAAAGAGGGACGGGAAGGGTAATTGAACTTAGAACGTAATGAACAGGATAGTGGAAATGTAAAATGGAGCAAACACTGCAGAGGCATACTAACTGGACTCTTAGTTGTCATTCAGAATATCCAGTCTACTAGTATGTAGAAGTAGGCAGGTCACTCATTTGATAATTACTTAGTAAATGCAGAAAGAAACACCAGATACTTGGTTTTAAGGGAATAATTAGCTCAAGATTGAGTATTATTACAAATTTATTATACAAGTTTTTATTTTATTTATTATTATTTTGCATGTATGTGTGCATGGTGTGTGTGTGTGTGTGTGTGTGTGTGTGTGTGTTTGTGTGTATGAACGCAGAGTCAGTTGTCTCCTTCTACTCTGAGTTCTGAGGATGGAACTCAAGTTGATAATCTCATTGAACAACAGATTTTGCTCTCTGAGCTACCTCATCTTCCTGTTGTAGAAATGTACTTTAAACATTTATTTTCCAAATAGAGATTTAGAGTCAATGCTTGCCATATCCAAAAGCCTTGTGTAGTATCTGAAACCTCAACTAGAAAAAAATATCAAAATAGAAAATGGGCCAAATCCTACGCCATATGCAGGTACTTCATTGATGACAACAGAAGTGGTAACTAAATACAGAAGATGTTCGCCTCCGTCAGCCACTAGCTAAATCAATATTTAATGCACAGGTATCACTCCACCCCTATCATAATGGCTAAAATGAGACAAGGTGTTAAAGAAAAATAGCGGGAGGGGCCCAGAGAAACTCCAGCACTCATCCATTGCTGGTGGGAATATAAACTAACACAGCTGCTTTGAAATAGTATTGTAGTTTCTTTCAAAACTGAAAAATAGTATTTAACAATCCAGAAACTATACTCTGGAGATTGTATTTCAAAGAGATGGAATCTTCTTAAATCAGGAACATATATATATTAATGTTCGTAGATGATTTTCCTCTAGTTCATACAGATTGGAAACTACGTGTCCTTCAGTGGTACGGAGTTTAATAAGCTGTGGTTATCCATACCACCCTGTAAGGAAAAGGAACAGAGACTGAGGTATTCAGTGACTAAAGACATTTGCCATGCATGCCTGGCAACATGAATTTGTTCCCTATAACCATGTAGTCATGGAAGGAGAGAACCAACTCTACAGAGTTGTCCTTTGACCTCCACATTAGTGCGGTGGCATGTGTGCTCACACAATAATAAATTTAAAAGAAAAAATGCACAGACTACACAACTATGCACACACACAGACACACACACAGGTGGACCTCAAGAAAATAATAAAAAGTGAAAAAAAGCCAGTTTCAAACATGATACAAGCTACATGATTTCATTTGTGGACATTCATGCAACAATATAGAGAAAGAGATTAGGTTAATAGTTTCCAGGGATAGTGCCACTGGATCTGTGCTAAAGAATAGCAGAAATCTTTGAGGTGTGGTACAGTTAAGTATGTTGATCATTCTGGGGCTATTTGAAGCTGTCAGTCTCATAATGCTTCACAGAAGTGTGTGCACACATTCACCTTCCATACAAGTGGGTGTATATGGCTGGTGAGACTAGAATAAACTCTTTATATTACTGTAGTGTCAAATTCCTGCTTCTGATATTGTACTAGAGTAGTGTGAGACATTAGCCCTGGGGGATTTTCAGGGAATGAACAGTGGATTTGCCCGCACATTTCTTTGCAATCTCCTGTGGCTCTTTGCAGCAACCTGTGAATCTATAATTATTTCATAATAAAACAATGTTTTAAACTTTGTGTATGTGTTCAGTCTCAGTATGGTGGATTCAGTATGCCAAGCATCTCTACTCACCATGTCTGTCACCTGGTGGCAGCCTCCGTGGTGAAAATTCTTTGCAAAGATGTGAAAATCTATTAAGGATCAATTTCCAATCCAAAGCCACAATACACATAATGGATAAATGTGTCACCCTGTATGACTGTAAGTGATAGACGCTGTAATACTGGCTTCACAGCTCCCTTACACACAAGGCAGAGTGGGCCTTGGCAGAAGTATGCATGGAGGATACACATTGATTATATTAGATGGTATCTGCCATATGCTCAGTGTAAGTAAAATATACATCTTTTCTTTACAGAGGGAATGCTGCATATTCCAAGACAAAGTGTCCACAACCCAAATTCTAACAAAGGTATAGTGGTATAACAAAGAGAATAAGGGGGAAACATAAATTCAAAAATATTGTAAAGCCATTAATAAAGAGTTCACCACAATATATCAATGTTTTCAAATAATCTTTATTTGCAGGCGTAACAGACTAGAGCTTCAAGATGCCATGGATATGCTATATTAGTCAAACTTCATAGCTCTGTGACGAATATGCCAGAGGCTGTTCACCTCATAGTAATCAGCAAACAGAAGGGAGGAGGGACAGCAGGCAAGATACAAGCTCTAAAGCACACCTCCCAGTAACCTGCCTCTTTCAACAAGCTTCACTTCCTAAAATTTCCATCACTCTCAATAATGCTATGAAATTATGAATCCATCAGTGTATGGATACCATCATGAAGTCATAGGCCTCAAGAGGAATTGCTTTCCAAAAATCCCACCTCTAAATACTACTTACACCAGAGACCAAGCTCCCCATACATAAGCTTGCAGGGAGACATGTCATCCTCAAATCCTAACAGATATTATCTTTTATTGATACCTCTCTTGATGTGTACACCGCTAGAATCAAGGATGATGCTGTTCCTTTTAGATGCACACACCAGGTGCTCTACAAATCCTCTCACAGCAGAGGTAAGGAATGATTTAAATTTCCCCGAAGACTGGGGTTACTAATATGGAGTGTACTATTGATGGTAGTGTTTGGTTAGCATGACCCTTGACCTTGACTGCCAACTTAATTGCACTAAAAAAGTACTGTGGGCTTAGAAAAATCACACCATGGCGTCAACCACAAATGCTTAGCTTGGAGAACTAACTGCTCTGCATGTGGCCTGGAGCCTTGAACATCCCTGTTACTACACTGTACATCTTTTTTCTGCTTCCTGGCCACTGTTTAGTGAGCAGCTTGTACTACCACTCATTTTTACCATGATGCTTCAGATCCAGAAACATGGAAACAATCAACCATAAACTGAAGAGCCTGAAACCAAGCAAAAATAACTCTTCCTTCTTTGTAAATTATTTCTGATATTTAGCTCAGTGACAAAAAGCCCAACAAAAAATACCGAAGAAGGCCAAGGTTCCCTGAGAAAGAGGGCAGAGGTACATTCTGAAAAGAGAGGTAAACATGGAAAAGGAGATTGAGAGATGAATGAGAAAAGACTCCATACAGACTATTGGGTTTAAGCACAAGTTTTATGGCTTGCTAGTACCCATTTAAAACAAATGAACCCATAGTTACTACTTCACTGGTAGCTGTAAAGGGGCCAGATGCCCAGGAGTCCCTTAGTCAGTGGCTGCTACTGGTGGTGCCAGTGAATAGAGGTTCTGGATTGTCTAATTGCAATACCATACAGCACATTTCTTTCTACATTTTCAACCTTGGGTCTAAAACATAGGAAGTAACTGTAATGGATCATGGACCCTGGGTTTCAGAAATTTTTCTTGCAACATAGAAAGATGCTTTTCCTTACACTGTGAAATGTGTTAGGATTGTTCACCACAAAGGAGTAATCTCTCTCTCTCTCTCTCTCTATCTCTATCTCTATCTCTATCTATCTCTCTGTTTTATGTGTCTTTCATGAAGTTTAATGTGCTGCTTATGGCAAACCATCTGTAAATGCTTGCAACTCATGAAGTAAATTGATCATCTTAGGGATACATCAGTATGTGAAAGAGAGACCCAGTGAAACAATTTTATTAAGAAATGTTGTAGGGGTGGAGAGATGGCTGAGCAGTTAAGAGCACTGACTGCTCTTTCAGAAGACTCTGGTTCAATTCCCAGCTCCCACATGGTGGCTCAGAACCTGTTCTAACTCCAGTCCCAGGGAACCCAACTACTGCTTCTGATCTCTGTGGACTCTGCATGCACACGGTGCACAGACATACATGCAGATCGAACACCCATACACTAAATAAATAAATAAATAAATAAATAAATAAATAAATAAATAAATAAATAAATAAAACATTTCTTAAAAACTTAAAAGGGGGGAAGTAGAGGAGGAGCGTGAGGTCATACAACACAACTTATGTAGTTGAGTTTATGCTTAGAATATAAAAAGTCGTCAAGCATCCACTCTTCATCTGTAGGGCTCAGCTTCTTCGAGTCATCTGCACTCCCTTTTCTCTGTTGGAAACCCTTCTACCAGGCTGTTAGAGTTCCTCTCTCCCACAACTCTGACTTGAATTTGGCTTGGGTTTCTGGTGCCAACCTGACCTTGGAGCAACGACAGCGTCACTGGCTAACACTGTCTGACTCCTCAACTGTCACTTCACTTCCATCTCCTGACAACGAATATACATAACTCAGCTCAGTTAAGTATTCATCAGTGGGTCAAAGATTACAGTCCTGTGGGTTGGTTGCTACAGGAAGCAGAATTCCCCACAAGGAAGGACAGTATGTGATGGGCATGTCCAGAACTTGAAAGTAAATATTTTTAAATGTCCCCTAGAAATAATTATCAAAGAAAAATTTAAGGTTGGATATGAATGAAATTTTGATAGTAACTTTCAAGCAGGATTTAGGATGGCTACAACTCCGAACTCATGTTATAAGGATGGCCCTCCTGTGTGTGCAAAGAGCCTGCACAAAGTGTTGAGCTTGCAGCCAAAGGCTCTGGTTCAAAAGACCATGACCTTAAATCCAGCCCATTATGTATAGATGCTTCAAGTGAAATAATCTATATTTGCCCTTTAAGGATAATGAATATGCACTTTTCTTCTCCTGTGCCCCACTCTTCTACCAACTGAAGCTCCAAGAAAGAGGGCAGGTAAGAGACTGTAACAGCACCGATGTGCCACCTTGTTGCAAATCCTAATCTCTTCATCCATTCCTTAGCCTTGTTGTCTTGATCCCCCGTGCCTCAGCCGCTCTCTGCAGCACATTAAAGGTCTGCTGTCTCTATTAGCCACCAATAATGTACTAATACATTCATTCTCCTATTACCTCGGACACTAATTTGGTGGAATTGGATAGTGACAGCACATTGATGTTGTTGAAGTTAATGACCCAGCAATTTACAAGATAAGTCACATTAGTAGTCAAATTGATTGTAATCATTGTTTCACTGAATGGAGTCTGCATTAAGTACAGTATGCGGTGCTCTGTCCTTCAGCACGCCATTAGTGGAGGGAAAGAGACGATCAGAATCTCGGCCAGTCATACCTTCCCCATGGCTTCACAATGGATACATTGCTCTTCTGCTCTCCACTATAACTCTCAGAGAAAGAAGCCAAGCACACATCAGCACGGGGGAGTGGAGTTTATGCACCTGTGAACTCACTTAGGCTGTTTGAACCAACCATTAAGATTGCTTCTTCCTTTACTAGAGATGTAGAATCTTTTGGATTTTGTTATCTGTCCCCAGGCCTACAGGATGATTTGTAAAACACAGTTTCAGCTTTAAAGGGAGCTTGTGTTCAAATAAGGGACAACTAAAGAATCTCTGAGGTTCCCAGGGAGCAAAAAATGAGGAGATGAGGCCCAGACAGAGAGCAAGGATGCCACACTGGTGATGAGATTACAGATACTCTAGGATGCTGGCTCATGTCAGTGATCAAATCTTCATCCCTTACTTTGTAGTTGGAAAACATCATTTGAAACATACTTATTCCTTACAGTTGTATAATTTTGGCAAATTATTAAACTTCATTTTCTTCTTCTTAAGTGGGTATACTGTGGCTGGTATCACATATCTATAATAATAATGAAAGAAGACATAAATTAAACTTCTTGGAAGAATGTCGGCATAGAGTATGCATTTCAATAAAAGCTATTTCATTCTAGATCTGATTTAATTTCTAAAGAAAATTAAAAGCCATTTGAAGCCAAAATGGAAATTAGGTGAATGGTCAGACTTAGAAATGACATTTGGGTTATAAATAAACAAGATGCCTCCCTGAAATGATGGCCTCATCTTTGGGGGTTTTGTTAATGCATGTATGTGTGCATATGCATTTCCACAGCCGTGCATGTGAATTGCTCCAAGTGCAGTGAAAAAGGGAAGTTGTAGGGTTGTTTGAACTTCAGTGGATAACACGGTGACATATAGTGGAGGCAGAAGAAACTGTGCTACAGAGGATGAAATTGCAAGCAGAAGACATAGATGTCCTATGACACACATTTAAGTAAACACAAAACCTGCTAAGAATACTGAAGAACTAACCCTTGGGAAAAAGAAATGTTCTTTCCACTATTTCAAGATCCTAATATCCCCCTGTGAATAACATTATTTGTTAGATGGTGTGGTCTGTATTAAATCTCATTCCTTTGCCTTTATGCATCCTAAACTTTCTTTTCCCTGGTTACTAGTGTAGTGTCACTCCATTTTTCTGAAATTCAGGACCATCTCTCATCCACCCTACTGCTAAATCTAAGAATGTGGCTCATTTTCTGCCATGCTACACTGCAACCTTTCTGAATGACAACAGATGAAGGTCCTGACATGGCATGAAAGTCTTGAGCCATCATTATCTAAGTCCTCCAGTCACTTCTCACCATCTGTGGTGTGCATTGCAAATGTCCTGATAGTTTTGTTTTATATTAGAACATCTGGTATTTCAACTGAACTCTTGCTTTTGTGTTATTGAGAATCTTGGGGCTTGTATAATACCTTCCTTGTGACTGGGGTGCCTGTATCATTTGCAAACATGTGACCCCTAATCAATGCCAACCTGAAAGCAAAGGCAAAGAAAGGGTTAATAATAATAATAATAATAATAATAATAATAATAATAATCTTCCCTCTTGTCTAGAGAAGCCAGAGGGAAGTGTATACAATGACTTCAAATGTGACTGTTTGGGAAACACAAAACCCTTGAACAAGAAGCACACACCAATCATAACTGGGAAACAAAGTTTACTGCCTGCTACAAACATCAGCACTAGGCTGCTGCTTATACTGCTGATATAAACCATGAAGGACCCATAATATCAATTCGGTAATGCTGATGAGACATGGAGTGATGTCCCAAGGCAGGATATCACAGTAAGGGGCTAAGGAGGGTATCAGGTAACATAATGTGGTAACAGGACAGCAGAAACTGATTCCTAAGAGTGATATGAATGACCAGGGTGTGGGTCCCAGGTGTAGCAGCCTTCATTGAATCTGCATTTCCCTGATAGCTAAGGTTGTTTAACAACTTATGTGCTCCCTGACCATTCATATTTCTTCTTTTGAGGTCATTCTGCTCAGAACCACAGCTCATTTTTCAATTAGGCTTTCTTGATTTTTTTTAAGTAATTTTTAATATTCTAGATACCAATCCTCTATTAGATATATAGCTAGCAAAGAGTCTCTCATTTTGTTGGCTGCCTCCTCACTTGATGGACAGTTTCCTTACTGGGGATAACTAATCACTTTCTTCATCGGATTTGAGTCCTGCTCAAATGGGAGGGAATTCATAGGTGGTACTAAAAACATGGTGAAAAACTCATGGCTAGGGAAGGTATGGGCCCTGTGGGAGAATCTATTGATGTTGTTTTGCTAACTGGTCAAGTTATCAAACTCCCTTCTAAATACTTGTGTTTTTATCCATAGATTTCTACTGTTCTCAAGGAGTTTCTTACTGCAGAAGGTAGGGGAAAACACAGAGATTCAAAACTGTTCAAAATGCTGAGAATAAGCAAATGTGAGTGATGTGTCATAGATTGAATATCTATATTATTCCCACCCACCCCCAGTCTTGGGGCTCATCAGGGAAAACGTGTGTGAGCCAGAAGATGGGAAGGAGTGTTGTGAGAGGACATGACATGGCTGTTACGCATACGAAATCACAGGTTACACGTACACAAGATCTCGACAAGATGAAGAATTAAAATTTCAGAGTGAAGTGGGGAGTGAATCCTGATGCCCCTCCCCTTGATGAGGAAGTAATGGCAGTTAATGGCTGCTGTGGGATGGAGAAACACTTCTCTTTGGAGGGGATGGTAGCCTTTGGTAGGTTGTCCATCCATCCTCACTGGATGACATCATACCATCATACACATGCAGAGATGGAGAGCACTAGTTCGAGTTAGTGGGTTATACTCATTTTCCCCAAAGCCATGAAATTGAGGGATAGGAGATATGTTGGAAGGGAGCTAGGATAACCTGGAAGATGGGAGGAGAGGATGGAAATGGCCAAGATACATTATATACATACATGTATGAAACTTCTAGAACGAAGAATTCTAAAATTGCAATCATGTGAAAGATAGTATGTGAATTGTTGTGCATGTTTCATAAAATATGTTATTTTGTGAATGATCATGTTTTGCTAAATTGATTAAAAACTAATACAGCTTAAAATATTAAAACATAATATGCATACTTATGGCTTATATTTATAGAGGATAATGCTTAAGAATATATTAATGTCAGTAGTAATATAGACTAATCAGCAAAAGTTGAAGAAAAACTGCTTCTAAACAATAAACTATTGTTAATAAATATTTCATAAGCTATAAAGCTGTTTTGACTGACCTACCAACTGTAGGTCTAATATCACACTTAAAACTTATGATCTGGAATGGGGTGATGATGGTCGTATTCAATAATATCTCAAGGTTAACATTCCATGTGCAACATAGATATTAACTGTACAACATATGGCTTGATTTTAAACATCACAAAAACAAAACAGCTTGATATTAAGTCAATGTGACAAACACGTTGCTTAACCAATAAAGCTTCTTATTTTCAATTAAAAAAAGAAAGAACGCAGAAAAGATTTTTGTGCCCCATGACTATCCTAATTGTTGGAACATTGGATCCACTGTTACGAGAGAGTTGTGTTGAAACTTCCCACTATAATAAGTCATCTGTTCATTTCTTTTGATAGTCATATCAGATTTGGGTGTTTTACATTTCAGGCTCTCTTGTCAGGGGCACGTAAATTTAAATGTTTTGTATTTGCCTGCCAGGTTGAATCTCTCTCTCTCTCTCTCTCTCTCTTTTTTTTAATGATTGGCTTTGTTTCTGACAATGCCCTTTGTTTTAGAAGCAGTTCTGGTGACTTCCACCATGGTCTCATGGGTTTTCTGTAGGTTAGTGAACAGTTGATGGATTTCTTCACCTTTTACCATTTTTCAAATCCTCTCCACCTCTACTAATACATAGCTCTCATAAAAGCCATTAACTGAATTTAATATAGTTCGGTATAATAATCCATTTATTTAGTTCAGTATGCTAATCCTTGTCTTTTAAAGAGAAATGTTAGCACATCTGTGATTGTTGTCATTACTAGTAAATTCTTGGGTATTTATATCATCTACCTCTCTTGCTCTTTCCTCCGTTTTTTTCTTACTATCTGTTGGACTGATATTTTCCTTTTTATACTTCATTTTACTTCTCATACACATGCAAACTCATGCTTGCCATGGGTATTTGAACAAGTGTTTGTAATGAATTCTGAAGATGAAAGTGTTCACCTACTTTCTGAGCAATTTAAAAGCTTCAGGGACTGTGAGCATGACTGTCAATGAAGTGTCCGAAAGCACAAGGACAGGAAGTTGGATCTCTATCACCTACATGAACAGCTGGGCACAGCAGCAGGTGTTTGGAGTCTCAGTTCTGGAGAAGGAGAGGCGGAGGCTCTGGTTGCACTGGCAGCCTCAGGTTCAGTGAGATACCAGACTCAAGACACATGATTGAGCGCAACTAAGGAAGATGATGTTGACCTCTGGCCTCCAAGGGCACACACCCCCACACACGTACACACACACTTGAGCATGTTCAAACTCAGGTGCACACACACCAAGCTACAGCACATTTTAAACAAGACCAAAATTTGTCAGGGTCTGTTGTCCCAGCTCCGCAGCTGCAGCTGGTTTCCACCACAATTATATGTGTTGATTGTTTTGCCAAGATCGTGCTTATCAGGTTCATCTGCTTCCGCTTTTGTAGCCACTATGCTTTTCTTTATCTCCTCCTTTCGCCAGATGCTTTCCCTTCAGCCTGCAATGCACTGAAGTAGCCTTTGGATGCTTCTTAAGAAAACCTTCCAATAGACAGACGGGGCTTGGAGATCCCTTTATTTTAAAGGTGTTCATTACAAATTCAATTTTTCGACAGATTACAGTGATGCTGTCGGGATGTGTAGTCCCTTAGTGTCAATTATGTCGAGTTGGTTAATTCTGTTCTTCGGGTCCTCTATGCCCTTATTGTTTTCTGTGTGCCTCTGCTGACTGCTGAGTGTGGAGTGGCAAATTCTCGAAATGCAACTGTGGGTTTGCCCATTTCCCTTTTAAGCTTTACTGGTGTTTGCTTTTGTGTATTTAAGGCTGTTTTTAGCTGCATTTGCCATTAAGATTGTTAAATATTATTGGTGAATTGGTCCCTTACAATTATGTAATGTCTCTTTTTATCTTTAGTAATGTGCTGCTCTTCTTAATATGAAAATGGTCTCTTCAGTTCAGTGCTTTTATTTGTATATGAGCTATCTTGCTTTAATACTTCTTTTATTTTTCAGTTCCAGGGATGGAACCGAAGACCTTGTGGCTGCTAGACAAGGATTCCCATCTTTTCTCCCCTAATCTGTGTATTTATAGTTAAAATGTTTCTCATAGCATATAGTTGAATACCTAATCTTTAATTACTGTGTAGGCCATTTGTATTTAGTGCTGTTGTTGATATGTTTGATTTTTGATAAACATCTAATTGTTTTCAATTTGCCCGAACTGCCTTTATTTATTTTTTGCTCCTTTGGGATTAACTGACTCTATATTTTATCTGTATTATTGACTTGTTATTTTTCCTCTTTCTAAATTTGCTTTTCAGTAGTTTCCCTGGGATTTGCATTGTACATATTTAACTAGTCCAGACTGCTTTCAAATTACACCATGGCACTTCATGTGCAGTACAAGTTTATCACACTATTAGACCCCTGTTCTTCCCCCTTATCTTTATGCTTTAATTATCATGTTGTGCTAGTACTAGTTCTTGTAAACCCAAAACAATATCTTTGCCTTTGATACACAATGCTAGAGTAGTAAAAATATCAACGAATTGAATTTTGTATTTATCCAGTTGATACAGTTTCCATTTCTCATCGCTTTTCACCTCTTCCTGTGAATCCACATCATTCTTTGCCATTATTTTCCTTCAGCCAAATGAGTCTTAAAAAATACTGTGTGAAACTATTAGCAATGAATTTCTAGTTTTTGTTTCTTTCAAACATTCTTTCTTTCGGCTTTTATTGCACAATAAATATGTGTCCAGATGCACGTGGAAGACAGAAGTCAGCACTGGAAGTCCTCCTCAATCCCTTCTCTGTATTTTCAGAGATAGAATCTCTCAGTCAACCTGGAATGTAGCAAAGGGGGTAGGCTGGCCGGCCAGGAAGGCCCAGGGATCCTCTTGTCATAGTCTTCTCAGCACCAGGATTACAGCTGCATGTCATTATGACTGGATTTTACATAAATGCCAGGCATCTGACCTCAGGTGACAAGTTAGCCTTCCAGTCCCTATTCCAACTTCACTTTTTAGCCATTTATGATGTCATATATATATATCATATATACATGGCATATATCTTTGATTAATCTTCTATTATCCTCTCTTACCTTTTCCCATTATTACCGAGTCCCTTCTTCCCAGCAAGCCCCCATCCTGCTTTCATGTATTCGCTGTGTTTCTCTGTGTGTGAGTGTGCCTGCATGTGTGCATGCGTGTGTGTGACTGCATTTGTGCATCCATGCATATATGTGTGTGCATGTATGTGTGCATGCATATTCACGTGTGTGTGTGCCTGCATATCTGTGTGTGTGTGTGTGTGTGTGTTATGTCCCGCTGCATGAATGAACATTAGTTAAAGGATATATTTACTTAACCAAGAGCTTCATATCTGTGGTCATACCACTGAAGAATGTGTTTCTCATTACCCAAACCACCTCTATCTCCCCAGGAAGGGTGGGGCCTCAGGACCACCCCCACCATTCATAATGGAATGTTAATGAGCACAGTCTGGTGACAACAGATCCTATGCAGGTGACCACTGTTCCTTCCTGTGAGTTCATTGGTTCAGTGGCCATGTCATTTCTAGAAAACAGCATTTCAGAGCACTCCCCCATCTTTCATCTTTTATATTTTTATCTGTTCTTTCTTCTATGACGTTCTCTGAGCCTGGAGGGTGTGATGCAGAAGCCCCGTTTAGGACTGAACACTCGGCAATCACTTATTCTCGTCACTTTTCTCTCTTACGAAGCCTCTGTATTTACAGACACTCATCACAGAAAGAAGCAGCTCTTCCCAAGGCTGGAAGCAACACTAATGTGCAGGAAGAAACATAAGGGTTTGGATAGCAGTTTGACAACATTTCCGTTTAGGAAGACAGTCTTAGCATTCCCTCCAAGACCTACCTATGACCTTTCCAGACGTAGGTTGTGACCAGATTTACCATGTCAAACATGATTTTTCCTGCAGTAGAGTAGGTGTCAAATCCAGTAAAAAGAAAAAAAAAGAGGCTGGTAATACCCATAATAATGATGCCACTCATATTGTATCAGTTCCCATATTGCCTGGACAGTTAGTATCATTGCATACAGGGTCCATAGCTAGGTCAGATGTTAATGAGAATTCACTCACAGTAGTCCCCATAGCCAGAATGATGGAAGCTAGCCAGAGGAATCTTCCATCTCAGTTCCAGCTGAATGTCTTTATGTCCTGCAACCAAAGTGTATGCTCACTTCAGCAATAGTATCTTACCATCTAGTGGGCCATCAAGAACAATGACAATGGGTTGTGTTGTTTGGAAACCTAAAGAAACTCCAAGGCCAATTTAAATAGGGGGTATCATACTCTGGCACTGGGCTTTTAGCTTAACAGTCTATGGCTTGTTGGAGTAGTCCTATCTATCTATGAATGGCACATCTATTCAAATGCTTTTTAACAGTCTCCTTTGTTGTATGTAAGATTTTAATTTCATGCAGTCCTGTTTGTCAGTCATTGGCCTTAGCTTCTGAATGAGTACAGCCCTATTCAGAAAGCCCTTACCTAGAACTATATCTAAAAGTGGTGTACTCCCTATGTTTTCATCTAGTAGTTTTGGGTTGCTGTGGGATGTTCTGTATGCTGTGAATGTGTTGCTCTGATTGATTGATAAATAAAACACTGATTGGCCAGTAGCCAGGCAGGAAGTATAATGTAGGCAGGATAAGGAGAGAAGAGAATTCTGGAAAGTGAAAGGCTGAGCCAGGAGATGCTGCTAGCCACTGCCAAAAAACAAGATGTACCAAGCCATGTGGCTAAACATAAATAAGAATTATGTGTTAATTTAAGTGTAAGAGCTAGTCAGTAATAAGCTTGAGCAAATGGCCATACAGTTCATAAATAATATAGGCCTCTGTGTGTTTACTTGGGTCTGAGCGGCTGCAGGACTGGCAGGTGAGAGAGATTTGTCCTGACCACCGGCAGGCTTGGACACAGGAAAACTCTAGCTACAAATGGCACCCAACAGTCTTTGATCCATTTGGAGTTGACTTTTGTTCAACTTTGCTTTAAAAAGGCATTTTGATTGAGTAAAGGACTTTGTGTTGACTTTTCTCTTTTTTTTAAAATAGCTGTGCTGAGTAGTTTTATGCCAATTTGACACAAGCTAGGGTAATCTTAGAGGAGGGAGCCTCAATTGAGAAAATGCCTTCATAAGATCCGGCTGTAGACAAGCCTGTAGGTATTTTCTTAATTAGTGATTGATGTGGGAGGAGCCAACCCATTGTGGGTGAGGTTGCCCCTGGCCATATGGTTCTGGGTTCTTATAACAAGGCTGAGCAAGCTATGGGAGTCAAGCCTGTGGCAGCACCCCTTTCACCACCTCTGCATCAGATCCTGCCTCTAGGTTCCTGCCCTGTTTGAGTTCCTGCCTTCACTGCTTTTGAAGACAGACAGTTACATGGAACTGTGAGTGAAATAATTCTTTTCCTCCCCAAATTGCTTTTGGTCATGATGTTTCATCACAGCAATAGTAGCTCTAACTAAGACAGGAGTGTTTGGCAACTGTTCTCCATTGTTGTGTGGTTTGTATAATTGATGATACGCGGTCTTCAGTCTGTCTTATCTTTCTCCCACGTGTGTAATGTTAGAGCATTCTATTGCCTCACTCCTGCTCCCTTCAGGATTTTTCACTTCAAGTTTGATTCCAAACAGTTCAAATATGAGCTGTGTAGGGTCAGGTAATTATCCTGACTGGTAGTCTCTGAAGACCTTTTCAATTATGACCCAGTTGTTTTTGCTAAGTTTGGATATTCTTTTACTTTATTTATATTGCCTCCAATTTTTTTTACTAATTCTCTTATTTTATTTCTGGAGTATTATTTCTATGTGTATATAGACTGTTTGACATTGTCCCACAGTTTGGGGGTACTTGTCTCCTTCTGACTTTTCCTTTCCAGTTTTTTCTTCAAGTTTGTTTACTTTTTGTTGACATATATGGAAGTTCACTTATTTCTTTCCCAGTACTTATTCTTTGTATAATTCTAAAGAAAACATTTCCTGATTTAATTTCATCTTTAGCTTTTTTAGAATTTCATTTGACCTTACTGTTTCCATTCTTACATCTGTTCCCTAAAAGTTACTATACATATCTGCATGGTCTCCATGCTTTCTCCTAATCCTGTGGCACATCAGTCACAGTTATTTAGATTGCTTGTCTGGTAGGTGAAGCACCTGGGTCATTTCTGAGTCTGGTTTTACTAACTGGAGCTTCTCCTGGGAGTGTTAGTTTGATTTCTGCTTCATAATTTAATGTTTGAAGATGAGTATCAGGTTAAGACAACAGAGACTAAGAGAAAGAGTATTTTGAAAAATAGGAATAGGAAGTAGGTTGGTTTTTTTTTTCAGTAATTTTCGCAGTTATGATAGACATTTGCAATCAGCTAGTTTTGAGTTATGCTGTGATTGGCTTCTGTGGTTAAAATTTACTCTTGGCTTCAATTCCTCTAGCAAGTACATGGCTAGGGGACTTATTTTGTTATATTAATTATCTTAACATCCATTTCACCATTAAGATTGGTGTTCTGTTTTGTGCCCCAAACTCAGGAGTCTTTCTCTGAATGTTTTTGCCCTCCTCTACCCACAAACTGCTGTTATTTTAATGCAACACTTGCTAGTCTGGACAGGAGGGGAGTAAGTATTCCTGTTGTCCTGATTTGGCCTTGGCCCAAGAAAATGCTTGGTCCCCTGGTCATGCACATGGGACAGTCTATATGATCTGCTTCTTCTGATGGTCAAGACTGTCTATTGTCCCAAACTTTTCATAGCCCTTTCTTCTACACAGGAATAAAGGGATTTTTCTGCTTTTACCCCCAACCCCCAAGCTGGATTTATGTCTTTACCTGGGCCATAAAATTCAGAGTGCAGCATGAATTTCCCCAAGCTCTTTATTCTGTGGGGCCAAGCCAGACAGAGAAGCAGAATCAAGATAGACTCCTGTGCCTTGCTGGTAGTTTCCATTGCTTTCCTCCCCTAGGCCCAAACTCATGGCAGCTTTTTCTATTCTCTCTCACTTTTCTCCCATCATTTTGGTGAATGTACAACATGATTCATGTAAAGAGAGCTTGGCCAGCTTTGTGTCTAGGGCTCACTTTGTTTCTGTCCTCTTATACTACTCCTAGAAAATATTGGTTTTATTACATTTTTAAAATTACACATTTTCGTTATTTTCTACCAACTTTTGCCCCAAATGAGTATGTGCTTATATCTTGTCTCCCCCTAAAGACCTCTCCATTTCTGTAGATGACAGGCTAGTTAGGTATCTCTCAAACCTCATTTCTCCTTCAGCTTTAACGAAAATTGTGTTTTCATATACTATACACCTTTTCATGTTCTACGAATGACAATGATTTCTGGGATGTTTACACCCTGAAAATAATCCAGATTATCTGTTATTATTGCTTAATACTTTTTGTTTTCCTGCTCGTTGAAGATATTTTCTAGAGCTTTTAATATTTTAAGACTTGGATGTAGTAAACACAGTCATTTTATAGTATTTGTGTGATATTTATACAACATGAAATCTTTGTGAGTAGATTTTGCAGTCTGATGTTTATGCTGGTGTGTGGACATATTTGCTTGTTTTTGCCATGTTTATATTAACTGTGAGCTAATCACTTCCTTTGAAAATTTATGTTAGTTTCCAAAGTTTTAGAGTAAACATATTTATTTCAAACAATTTACAAGAGTTAAAGAGATATATCAGTAGTTAACAGCACTTACTGTAGAATCATGGGCAAGAGTGCTCAGATCCCTTTATCCTGTGTACCAAGTCAGACTCCCACCTGTACCTGTAACCTCTGCTCTATAGGAAGTGAAATAAGAGTATCATTGGAATTTGATGGCTTAGCCCAGCTGAGAAGACACAAGTCCCAGGGTCAGGGAGGAGAGGCCCTGTCTCAAAGGAATAGGAGAAGAATACTAGGGGATGACACCTGACTCCCTTTTCTAGCCCCAGTGCACACCTATGTGTGCACGCACACACTTAGTTATGTGTACATTCCTCACCCATGTGTGAATATGCATATATACACAAATAAGTAAATAAACACATCTTCAAAACAACAAAGTTTACTACTTTTCTTGGATTCTTTAGGGTACTGCCAAGCACGGAATAACTTTACATCAGTTTATGTATGTTTTCGGGTTTATTTGATCATTCTGGGGGTTGATGGGCATGATAAACACCTATGCCAACTTCTCTCTCTCTCTCTCTCTCTCTCTCTCTCTCTCTCTCTCTCTCTCTCTCCCCTTGTTTCCCCTGTTTTTCCTTTATTTTCGTTTTTTTTGCAAAGAAACAATTTTTATTTTATCTTGTATATTAAGGCAGTGAATGTCAGCATTGCAGTAACATCAACTCTTGTTGGAAGTGCTAATGGTCTCTGTTGAGCATCTTCTCTGCATGGCTTATGACAGCCTTCTCCTATTTCTAACACCCCGTGTCTTCTCTTCATAGCTAAAGTAAACCCAAATGCTTTTCTACTTCTAGGAGGGAAATTGTTCTTAGGTGCAAGACTGCCTATAGAGACATACACAGATTCATAAGGACAGGAAGACAGAAACTCTTGAAGCCAAAGAATGAATACTCTGTGATAAAAAGTATCATCTCCATATAGAAGATTATTGGAGAAGGTAATCTGTAGCAAGAAAGGGAGACAAAGAGGGAAATGTCTAGAGTCTCTATTACTGTCATCCATAAACAGGTAATGGCTGACCTCAAAGGAAATCTGTAGCATGAATCTTAAATGGTCTTATTAATAAGATCAAACCTGAGGCCAGTTATTGGGGTGAACACTAGAAGATCAGAGAGATAGAACAAGCCACAGCTAACCTCACCTGGCCAGCTTCTCAGCTGATCCTGTTTCCTGAGACTGGAAGCCTCTGTATCCTCATCCAGAATGAATCTCAGCTGAACTGCTGCTAGAAAGCCTGAGAGCTTAACCAGCCAAATGCTTAACCAGCCAAATGCTTCTAGTGTCCTCACACCTTATATATCTTTCTGCCTTCTACTATCACTCCCTGAGATTAAAGGCTCGCTTTCTGGGATTAAAGGTGTGAGTCACCACGCTTGGCTATATCCTTGAACAGATGGATTTCTTCCTCTGGAATGCTAGGATTAAAGGCGTGTGCTACCACTGCCTATCCTAAGTATCTAGTGGCTTTTCTGTTCTCTGACTCCAGATAAGTTTATTAGGGTACACAATATTTTGGGGAACACAATACCACCACAGAAATCTTCCTTCAGGTAGGCTATATGTTCAAGGCAGTTGGGTATCTGATACAAAACCTGAATAGGTGGCCTAAGAAATAAAGAGGAGAAACCTGGGTAACAGCATCATAATCATGCTGTCTAAGGACTTGGCTGGGAGCTTCAACTGGATGGAACACATCCTCCACAGAAGGTGGCTGTGATTTGGCTGTCTGCAGGCATCCATTGGTCTTCCGGGCTTCTCTGTGTGCTGGCCACTGACAACTTTTATTCAGTAAGTCCAATTTCCATATCCTCCATAGACCTTCAGCAAAGAGTAAATGTTGATCTTACAAAGTTTTGTTTTAAACATAAAAATCATTCTCTATGTTTCTCCATAAAGCAAGACAGAGTTCAGAGTACATCAAAATCAATAGTTTAGAGAAATGATTATCAGTATAACTTTGAAAATAAGAGACATAAACAGGATCTATATTCAAAATTGTTTTTTAACTTCTCATTATAGATGGGAAGTTCAATGCTGGAAATGATAGTTTTGCTCCATAGATTCCAGGATTTTAAGATCAGCCTTTAAAAAAATAATACCTTTGCTATGTTTCAATTTGTTCTTATTCCGATGCAAGAGATATGCTTCTGGGGAACATTTACATTTCTTGAAATTCATAGAATAGTGAAATAGCCAAGCATTTCCCAGAAAATCCAACCTTAAAGTTGCGGTGAGAATCTAGACTTGTGTTGAACCAGTGTGCGGATTGGGATCATTAAAGAGCCGTGGGAATGTTTCTCATTTATTTGAAAGAGATTTTTCAATCTACAAAGGACTTCAGGATGAAAAAAATCTTAGAAATGATAAAGAAGGAGAATGAGAGAATGAATACATAACTCCAATGAGTGGACCATAAATTTGGTTACAAAATGTAATTTAATTTCTTCTAGAAGGGAAATCCAGGGAGTACATGTGTATCTTTAGTACCTTTGAGAAAACCTGTAACAGCAGCATTGGTATGACTCTACTGAAAACGGCCGTGATGCTGGTCTGCTTGAAGGGAATGAGGAGAAAAGGAAATCACACCTTAGAGGCTGCGGCAGGTTTTTGTTTTTAGGAAGTCACTTCAACTTTTTGATTTCCTTATTCACTGGAAGATAGACAGCAATACTTCCATATATTAGTCAGAGAACTACTTAGGCTCAGCACCCTGCTGGACATGCTGATAAATGAGCCCAAAGTATTAGGTGGAGAGCAATCAATATTTGTTCCAAAATGGATAAATGAGGTAGTGAATCATATATTAACACAGCAACTCTACAGATGCCAGGAATTAACAATATTGTAAAAAGAAATTACTTTGCATTTGTGCCAGTTCATTTTGAAACCACAACCATCAATACGGGCAGTTTTGCCCACGCCCCAAGGCCTGCTAGGTTGTAGTTAGTTATAAGACACGGACAGAAGATACCTGCAAAGAATCATGAGGACTTTACTCCTTCAGTCCTAGGTATTTGGGAAGATGTCATTTCTGCTAAAAGTTCTGGATTCCAGCCTGCCTGCCAGAGATTTCTATATCAAGATCCAAAATTGATGTGTGTCTAATTTTAACTCCAGTGGAGCAGTCATTTATTTTGGGAAGGCAAGTCATTTTGAGGGTCATTGCAGTTGCCTATGGGTTGGATCAGAACTGAGTTTCTCGATCTTTTTCCTTAGCAAGTGGGGATGATCTTATTGAGTTTTTTACCTGGCCAGGATATAACCTTTTCTTCTTACCTTCTAAAGGACAAATAGGAAAATTCATTTTAACTCAACAAGATACCTTACTTGTGAAGACCTGATGAAGCCATTATCTGGCTTAGCATTCATGTATAGCTGAAGGAATGTTAAAGCAGTATTCTTAGATGGCAACTTAGGGGTCCCCAGACCCTTCACACCCCAGGGCACATTAGCTAAAGGGGGGGAGAAGTGCTAGACTCGGTGGTAGGCCAGAAATCCATTCTCAGGCCCTCGACTTATTACCACCATTATCTCAGGCACCCCAGGCATGTGACACGCTAGAAACCTACATTTATTCTTACTCAAAATATAAATGTGTACATGTAGATATCTAAAATAATATTGCTTTTCTTGACTCCATAAACATGCCTGGAGCTTATGTTATTTATCACAGACTTTAACCTTTCAGGACAAGTTATTATTCTTG
This sequence comes from Peromyscus nudipes, assembly GCA_902168325.1. Classification (NCBI taxonomy): domain Eukaryota; kingdom Metazoa; phylum Chordata; class Mammalia; order Rodentia; family Cricetidae; genus Peromyscus; species Peromyscus nudipes. The sequence continues at coordinate 25,735 of CABHPH010146198.1, read as the reverse complement.
GAATCTCTGAGGCATGATTCCATGATCATTCTTCATACCTTTTTTATACTACATTGAAGAATGAAGTAGTCATGGGGAAGAAAGAACAGAATAAATAGATTTTTCCTAAGAAGAGCTGCTACTGTTTGAAAGCCAGTGAAAAGAATAGGGACCATAAATAGGCTAGATTTACTCCTTGGTAGGGAGCTGGTATCATTTAATTCCAAGAGTGGTGACTATAGACCAGTAGACTCCCAACATATTCCCAATGTGTCCATTGCCCAAGATCATTGCAGGTGCACAGGTCCTTGCCAGGCCATGCAGCAGCAGCATCCTGAGAAATATTCCATTCCTGTCAAGGGACATCCATGAGATTTTCTGTGCCTGCGTATGGAGCACATGGAGCTGGAACAGGAAAGGATATAGTACTAACCTCGAGGCATGCACAGTTTGATGGGAGTATGAAACACATATGACACAGTCATGAAGCAACAATCACTGGGTGAGAAGCAATACAAGTAGAACAAAAAATAAAATAAAGAGGGTTGAAAAGTCAGGTCCTGTGACCTCTGTAAATTTCAGGAAATCACTGAATTTTCTTTAGACTCATGGTTTCATCCTTTAAATGAAGGTTGGAATACCAGGAGGTTAAGTGTGGGTTTTGGATTTAGACTAACATGGCCCTCAGGAAGCCGTTGACAGGTTAGGTTTCGCCTTTGACAAATTAGAGAAAGACATCCCTACCCTTGTGCAGAGCTCGTTGTTGGCTTGTCGAGCAGAGAGATGGGGTTGAATGGCAAATCCTGCCAGGCTCCTTTGTATACTACCTAACTGTACGATCCTGTTCTGCTCTCACTGCTCTGTCCCAGCTTTCATACTCATTTGCTTCCTGGTCTTTAGTGAGTTAGTGTCCTTAACTTCAGCTTTCTTCCTTATTAACAGGGAGTTTTTAATGGTTCTGTTTATTGTGTGGGTAAAGTTCAGTACCACATATAAAGTAATAGATATATACTAAGATTTGTTATGATTAGGAAGGCTGTCAGGATGATTCAGAAAATGCCGAGATGTATTAAATAGACAGCATTTTAGGAGAACAAAAGAGAAAACACAATTACTACAGGCTGAATATGACTTCATAGAATATATATGCCTCTATGTGGTCCTTTAGGGTTGAAAGATTGGGTGAGCATCTTCTCTGGCACAACACATTCCAGCCAGAGATCTTCATTAAGGTCAGCACAATGAATAAAAGAACAAGAAAATTCTCTTGCTTGGAATAGAAACTTTATGTTAGAAGATCTAAGAGAAGAACATGAGCATTTGGAGGCGTCAGATATTACTGTACATGGGAACAAACAACGAGAGAGGTATGACATGCTAAAGAAATTCTTCGGGTGATAGACTCGGCTGTTTAGGTTGCACATTCCTAGGAAAGGAGATGAGCCAGATTCCCCTTGAAGTCAGGGTGACCTCTGCTCTTGAAGAAATGTCACCAGAAGACACACCACTCATCTTAGTCAAGGTGATGCATAGTAAATGGAACAAAGCATAGGAATCCTTGAGTTCTGTGGAAGAACCTCATTTCTGTGACACCTTTAGCATTTTCTGAACCCAAGTCCTGGTGGAATGAAACAAAATTTTCTACCCATCCTATAATTCCCATCTGTGGCTACCTGGCTAAACCTTTCTTCTTTTGTGAGGGCAGAGAAACGCTACACACACACACACACACACACAAGATAGGAATGAAGATTATGTTTTAAACAGCTGAAATGAACTATGCGTCTCAGATGAATAGGTACTTGATATATTTCAATCAAATAAGTCATTTTTTCCTATTTTCATATATAATGAGTTATATGTAGAATATAAGGAGAACACACATTCTCTAGTTAAACACAAAATCAAATGGCAATTACTTGGTGGAGCAGGGAACAGAACACTAGACTATGATCCAGCGTCTGGGTTCAATTAAAAGTTCTTCTGGTAACTGTGTGTTCATTTCCAAAGGTATTTGACACACGAAACTGCAACTCTCAGCTACAAAGGAAATAGTCCACCTTAGCCAGATGAGATGACTGCTGTCACTCTGTTCTCATGGTTTTGAGTTGGTCTGCCTTTCCTCTCTGGCAGCTTATAAATTCCTGTGTCCCTGATGTTCGAACATTATACATCTAAGTGTCTAGGAAGATTGTACTTGGCAATCCTCTTTAGATTCTCGACCCTAGGAATTCATATTCTGTTTGTTTTACTTGAGGACATTTTCAGACATAATTTTTAAATATTGCCTCTTCTTTATTTTTTGCCAATTTCTATGCTTGAGATACTAACATTAGATTTAGACTTTGTGGATTTTTTTCATATTACATTTGGTTTTATTTTTTGTGTTTTTAGCTTCCAAATACTCAGTTTTACATTTAGCTTACTAGTTTGCTTTTTGGTTATTTTTCTTAAATCATTTTATTTTCTACTTTACCACATGGAATCTTTAAAATAGCTGCCTACTCTTGTTTCATAATCTCCTGTTTTTGCTTCACAGATTCTTGTCAGAAATGTGATTTTTCTCAATTATCTCCTTGAGAATATTTTAGTATATTATTTTGAAAGCTTTTCAAATTACACTCTCATCCCTGCTTACTTTTATGGTGTTAGCTTTTCATAAGTTACTGGTATTCCTGGTTGAATGCTTATCTTCAAGAACATTTTTATATAAGATGTTCCCTCATTCCTTTCTGTTATCTGTGAGAGGATCCCTGTGACTGTTAAAGCTCTGTGTGTCTGTCCTTGTTGATAGAGTCCATGCCTCTGTGGATAAAGTGCATTTTACAATCCACTTTCATGAAATTTGGAATTTATAAACACCTCTTTCTAAGACATACAGATTTGAAGTTCTGTAAACTTTTTGTTTCTTTAGGTATGGAAACACATTTCATGCAAAATTGATGTGTCTAAAATATTCTCTCTGCTCTTTCCTTTAAAAAATCAAATAAGTATTTCCAGAGAAGATCAGGCATGGTCAGGGTGGTATGAGTGCAGACAATTGTCTTAGTTAGGGTTTCTATTGCTGTGAAGAGACATCATGACCATGGCTTATAAAGTAAAACATTTAATGGGGGCTGACTTACAGTTTCAGAGGTTTAGTCCATTATCATCATGGTGGGAAGCAAAGCAGAATATAGTCAGACATGGTGCTGGAGAAGGAGCTGAGAGCTCTCCATGTTGATCGGCAGGCCACAGGAAGTGAATTGTGACACTGGGTGTAGCTTGAGCATAGGAGACCTCAAAGCCCACCCACACAGTGACATACTTTCTCCAAAAAGGCCACACCTCCTAATAGTGCCACTCCCTTTGGGGGCCATTTTCTTTCAAACCACCACAATATTTTCAAAGCAACGTATAATATATTACTAAAATATTACAAGATAATAACTGAGGCAGCTTCTGCTGGTGATATATGGCAAGGCTTGCTTGAGTCCTTCCGAACAAAACCAAAGCAGTATTCATATTTCCATGTGACTGGGAGCCACACCATCTAATATGATGTATTATTTAGGTTTGTTTGTGATAAAACACCATGACCAAAAGCAGCTTGCAGAGGAAAGGGTTTATCTGGCCTATGCTCCCACATCATGGGGCATTTTTTTGATTAATGAATGATGTGGGACAGCCTATCCCACTGTGGGTGGTACCACCTTTGGCCAGCTGGTCCTGGGGTATATAAGTAAACTAAGCAACCCAGAAGGAGCAAGCTTCATAGCCCTGCCTCAGTTTCTCCCTCCAAAATTCTGCCTAGAATTACTACCTGATATTCTTCATTGAAAGAGTGTGATGTGGAAGGATAAGCCAAATAAACCCTTTCCTCTTCAAGTTGCCTTTGGTCATGGTGTTTATTACAGCAATAAAAACCTAACTAAGACATATGACAAGTTTATTAAGATGAAACAAAATTACTTTTCTTAATGACACTAGCCATATTTCAAACACTGAACTGTCATATGTGAGTAGTGGTTACCATATATGACCACTCTTAGTAGTCCCAACTTAGCAGCTATTTATGCCCCACATCTCCCTGTCCTGATGGAACAGAAATTTAGATTGATCACAGTAATATGAAAGACTTGCATATTCTACCTTTTGGGAATAGTATCAACAATTACTTCTCCTGTCCATCTTTCATCTGAAACTACTTCTACAAAGGTGACATATGGTTTTACTATGCTCATGTTAGTAGAACAGTGGATGCTGTGGCTTACACAACCTCTGACTTCTTGCTAGTAGTTCAAGAGCAAGATGATGTCAGCAGGCCTAGCTTCCCCTGAGGCCTCTGTCTTTGGCCTGCAGATGATCATTTCACGTGTGTGTGTGTGTGTGTGTGTGTGTGTGTGTGTGTGTGTGTGACTGTACTTTGCTTGCATCCTGCCATTGCTCTCCCTTGCCATTTCTCACTTGCTGTTTGTCCTTTCCCTTGAACAAATAGTCTCTTTTCTGCTTTCATGTCACGGATATATGATGGGTAGAAGTCTAGACTCTGCATCTGACAGAAAATTTGCACTGCCCGTCTCTCTTTTCCCCTCCTTGCCTCCCGTTTCCCTCTGATTCCTCCCAGAAGACCCCCTTCTCTCTGCACGTAGCACCCTTCTACTTTTATCACATACACAGGTACAAAAAATTATGTAACAGTTCTTTATCTAGAATGTTTTTTTCTGGTTTATGCTAAAACCCAAAGGCTCAATCAGGGTGGTAAGATCCACGTGATTAACCATTCCAGTTAGATGAAAAATAGTGGTGATATGTTGTGTACCCCAATAAAGCTTACCTGGGGATCAGAGGACAGAGCCAGCCACTAAATTAGACATAGAGGTCAGGCAGTGGTGGCACATACTTTAATCCTATCGCTGGGGAGGCAGAGATCTGTCTGGATCTCTGTGAGTTCAAGGTCACACTGGGCTACATGAAAGAAACAGAACTAGGCAGTGGTGACACACGCCTTTAATCCCAGGAAGTAATATGACAGGACACACACAGAAAGGTATATAAGGCACGAGGAAACAGGAACTCGCTCTCTTGAGGCTGAGGATTTTGTAGAGGCAAGCTAGTGGCTGGCTGTTCTGCTTCTCTGATCTTTCAGCCTTCACCCCAATATCTGGCTCTGGGTTTTTTATTATAAAACCTTTTAAGATTCATGTTACAAAAAATAGCTTACTAAAATTTAATGACAAACTCAGGTAGTTAGGATGAAGTTATAGAAGATATTATTCTATTCATTTGAATCTTGGTTTGGCTCAGAATGTTGTAGGCTAACTGAGTGAGAGATTGAGGAATCGTCATTTGAAATGACTACGATTTCTCAAGGGAGAGTTGCAGTGTTCTTCAATCCATCTGGGTTTGCTTGTGCAGTGGTTCTTAGCTGTCCTAATGCTGCGACCCTTTAATACAGTTCCTCATGTTGTGATGATCTCCAGCCATAAAATTATTTTCATTGCTACTGTATAACTATAATTTTGTGACTGTTATGAATCATAATGTGAATATCTTGGAAGACAGAAGTTTATTGAGAGGGTTACAACCCACAGATTGAGAACCAGTGCCCTAGAGACATTTGCCCCACTATGTGTGGCTTCATTAATTACACCACTTCAAGAAATAATTGAGAGAAGAACACAAATACCTCTGAACTGAAAGGATTTAACCCCACCCTCCGTACAGTGTAAGTACCCTCCCATGTCTTCATCTTTTCTCATTCACTCAGCCTATCAAGATTGGTTCAGTTAGTAAAAGTTCTTACCATATATTGAAATAAGAAACGAGCAAACAAGTGACCAGCCCGACATCACTTGTAACCCTGGAGGCAGTCATAACACTCCATAGGACAGCCTTAAGAGTATTCTTGTAAGACACAAGTATGACTGAAGAAGAGAACAAACGCAATGATTTAATGGCAGTGTTCACATTCCACGGACAGCAACTTTACAGTGGTGTTCTGGGGACCATCCTGTAATTCAAGTTTGCTGGTCATAAATTGAGTCACTACAGATGTGTGTGTGAGTGGATGATGCTAACCTCATGGGGAGTTGGCTGAATGAGTAGAGGCCATGGATTCTGATTTCAGAGGTCCCCAATAATTTTATAGGGTGGGGTCTTTGTCCTGGAGGTTCTGCTATGACTTTCAGGGACACTTCCTCAGTTTCTTTAAAAAAAATTAATTTTTGAGTGGAGCAACAATTTCTTCTTTTTTCCAGGGGAGAGTACAAATGCAATTCTCTACTACCACAAATTATGCAGTTAAATTTTCCACATTTGGAGAAGTTGTAGGGATCAGCACATCCTAAGTGCAATGGATAAGTCTTGCCATGGGAAAACCATCTTCATGATCATGGTATTTCCCCTGCCAGATAAGAATAAAAAAAAATCCTTTTAAGAATTTACTACATTTAAAAAACATATTTCTTAATCCTGTAATGTTTGAGTAGTTGTTTTTCTCACTACATTAGAGACAATATTTGTGGATATCTTACCTATAATGTCAGCATCTTTGGAGACATTAGAATGTTGAAGAAAATGGTATCTGTAAATGGTATCTGCCATCATTGTTTTTTTGATCTTAGATGGTGAAAGACTTATTTATATGAGACAAGGAGATGGTCCCAAATGTAGGGCATAATCTCTATGTTCAAATGAATGTTTAAAGTCAACAGCAAGCTGACTCATGGGATTTTAAAATAGGGTGTTGAGGTGGAAAAGATTTGTAGCCAGAAATTCTTGGGTTCAAAATCTCACCTTATTTACCCATATAATCTTGAATTTACCCATATAATAACTTCATCATTTTGAGAATCAAAAAGCTCTCTCTCTCTCACACACACACACACACACACACACACAGACATAACACACAGAGACACCATACAGATACATACCACTAGGAGACACATACACACACAGTAGTTATACAACGTAGTACCCAGTAGGTATTCATTATGTGATATGCATATATGATCACCTCTCCTTTCTCTCAACCTCTCCTTTCTTTCCTTCTATAAAAATCACTCTATCAGGGAACAGCTGGAGTGGAACATATAATAGGGGCAAAGAGGCTGAGAGAGCAGTAGATTCAGCCAGGCAAAGCAGAAAATTGGTGGGGTAGAAAAACAGTCTATGATGATCTTATTCATCTGCTAAAGGATACAAAGTCTGTGGAGAAATTTATCTTTCAACTGGTCACCAGACCCCAAAGGAAGCTGCAATATGATGGAGAAGGTGGAAAAAAAACTATAAGAAAGGGTTCTTGAGCTTCAGACTTTCCTTAATTATCTTCTTACAGCATCTCATTCTAAGCCAGGAAACCAATCTGAAAATAAAGAACTAAGTTTTACGAGATTCTTGAAACAATCAGAATTTACATTGTGCTAGTCAGTTTTTTTTTTTTTCAAGTTGACATAAACCAAAGTCATCTGGGAAGAGGGGGCCTCAACTGAGAAAATGCCTCCATCAGATTGCCTCTGTTTTCTTGATTAAGGATCGATGTGGGAGAGCCCAGGCCATGATGAGCAGTGCCACCCTTGGCAGTTGGTCTTGGGAGGGATAAGCAAGGTAGTTGAACTTGAACCTAAGAAGCAAGCCAGTCAGCAAGTTTCCTCCAGTTGCTTCCTGCCTCTGCTACTGCTTAAGTTCCTGCCCCGACTTCCCTCAAAGATGGATTATGATTAAAGTAAGTAAGTCAAATAAACTCTTCTTCCTCAGGTTGCTTTTGGTCATGGTGTTTATCACATCAAGAGAAAGCAAACCAAGCCACACAGCAAATATGAGAACTTCAGATATTTGTTCATGTGTAATTGTATCAAGGGCCTCTTATTTCTCAAGGTGACTCTACTTGGAATCCTTTCCTATACCATTTCTTTACTGTGTGAGAAGAGGGTACATACTCAACGTTATTCCTGCTGATCTTATAAACCAAGCTGAAGTGGACCTTGGTGGCTGTAAACCTCAGGACCAGATGAACTGACTTGTAGAGGTTGTCATTAGGTACACATGACCCATAAGACTGAGGTCAGTCTGGAAGGAGCCCCACAAGCTCACAGACACAGTGCCAATCCTGACACCAACACGGCTTCTCTCGGATTCCAGGACAGTCTTTTGAGCTTTCAATGCCTGGATCTCCTTCTTAAAATGTGGATAGTGAGCATTATACTCCTGACTCACAATGATGAAGATTAACACAGATTATAGGTGATTATAACTATGAAAGTGTTGTGTAAAAACAAACACTATTATTATCTCTAGTAATAGTCTCCTCAAGTTCTGCTGTAACTGTCCTGGGCTCTTATCCATGGGACACTTCTTAATGAGATCGCTTGGGATTTCACTAACCAGATTTCCTTGGATGCCATTCAAATTGGTCCAGAATCATATATTAGAGAGTGTTAGGAGCTGAAAGCAATTGAATGTCCAATCCAACCATCTCTTTTTAGCTTTTTTTTTTTGAGGGGAGGGGGCAGGTCTTTGTAGTTGTTGTTGGGATTTTTTTTTGAGACAAAATCTCCTGTAGCCCAGGCTGGCCTTGAACTTTCCATGTGACCAGAGATGACCTTTAAGTCTTGATCTTTTTTTTTTTGTTCCTATCACCCGAGGACTAGGATTACAGGATTACAGGCTGGTGCTCCTGGCTCCAGCTTTGTCTTTTTACAGGAGAGGAAAGGAGCACTAGACAAAGAAAAGGACAGGCTGTGGGCCATCCCACCGCACAGTGGGTAAGTTGGTGTAGGAGTGAGCCTATCGCCTCCGCACTGCAGAAACCGAATCCTACTTCAGTTTTACAATTGTGTATGTGCACGCATGTGTGTGTGTGTGTGTGTGTGTGTGTGTGTGTGTGTGTGACTGAATGAGTGAATGTGTGTGTCTGTGTGTGGGTATGTGGATGTTAGGTAGTAGTGCAGGTGTGTACTGTAAGACTTCTGAACCCCCTGGAGCTGAAGTTACAGGCAGTTGTGAGCCATACAAACTGGGTGCTGGGAACTGAACTTAGGTCCTCTATAAGAGCAGTACATGCTCCTAACCACTGAGCAATCTCTCCAGCCCTCCTGAATCTGAACCTCTGTTCAGAGGATACATGAACTACACACATCTCTTTAGTTTACTGTGACCACAGCTACTGACTGACCATTGCTCATTTCTCCCTTGGAGTCTCATAATCATCCCCCTTAGTTTTCAAACAGCCAGCACAATCTTCATTCCCTTAATGGCCACAGAGAGCTTTTTGAAGACCGTAACACACACACACACACACACACACACACACACACACACACACACACCAGTTTAAATAGTTTAATGCTTCTCTATTGTCTTCAACATAAAAGCATCCTAAAAGTAGGACATAAATTTTCCAGGGATAGCTACTCTTCTCCCATCCTCCCAAGTTTCTTCCTGTGGACTGTACCCTGCAGACTTCCAGATCTTCTTATCCATAGGCAAGTGGTTCACTGCCTTCACTTTGAGAGTGACTGTCTCCTTCCCCGGCAAGCCCCCTTTCTCTACTTCCTTATATGGCAAATCCCTTTCAGTCGCCCAGCATATAACCTCCCTCCCTGTTCCTAGGCCCCTGGTACAGATGCTGCTTCTTTCCAGAAGCTTCTTCATTATGATATCACAGAATGCAAGTTAGAAGAGAAATTGTGGCTGACAGAACTGACCTTTGTTTCAAGTTTGTGCCAAATCTCGGGCATCCACCAATCCCTGTCATCACTGAGCAGCAGAGCTCCAGGAGAGGTTTTCATGAAGCGATTGGATTGGGAGATACGAGTCTGGAAAAGAGATAGCAAAAGATGTATCGTTTTTGCATGCTTGTGTGTTCTTTACAAGACACATCAATCCGTCAGCCAAGTTATGTCATAATGCCCCTCCCCACTACCCAGAGGCTTCTGTCTGATTCTCTCTTTGGACTCTAGCTCCCTAAAGTTCCTGCACCACATCCCATACAGCACTTTGTGTGCAGAGATGTAGGTACACAGGAAATGCCTCAGAGTATCACAAAGGAAAACTGCCACTCTGTTGCTTCTGCTGCCTTCAGATGACTTCACCGCCTTCTTGTCCAATCTTCCTCCTTGTCCCTTCTTTGTGCCTTCCAGCTGATGTCACGGGCAGTGTATAGCCTGGTGTAGGAAGGAGGAAGGCTCCAGCTGATGTCATGGGCAGTGTGTAGCCTGGTGTAGGAAGGAGGAAGGCTCCAGCTGATGTCACAACCTGGTGTAGGAGGAAGGTTGCAGGTAACTCGGTGTCTTCCACAAACATTATTTATCTTCCAGTAATAGAAGACAGCTATCCTAAAAACAGAACTGAGTAACAATTGCACAGACCTGAAGATCTTCCATGTCCATAACACTCAAGCCTTATTATATGATATAATAGCCTTAGCATCGAGCAGATATTAGTGTTACAGCTAATGAGTCAGAGCCTTGACTTGCCATCTTGTTATCCCCAAGGTCAACATGCTACTGTGGATGAAAAAAAGTCTGATCATCACCTATTTCCCCCATAGTAAAGGATGGAGTCCCATCTTATCTAATACCAGATAGCATTTTTTTCTTTATTTAAAAGTTTTTTTCTTCATTTTACATACCAACCACAGTTTCCCCCCCTCCTTCCCCTCCTCCTGCTCACCTTCTGCCTTCCCCCCACCCCACCATACATCCACTCCTCAGAGAGGGTAAGGCCTCCCATGGGGAGTCAAGTCTGGGACATCAAGTTGAGGCTGGACCAAGTTCCTTCCCCCTGTATCAAGGCTGAGCAAGGTACCCTACCCACCACAGGGAATGGTCTCCACAAAGCCAGTTCATGCACTAGGGATAAATCCTGGTCCCACTGCCAGTGGCCCCACAAACTGCCTAAGCCATACAACTGTCACCCACATTTAGAGGGCCTAGTTTGGTCCCATGCAGGTTCCTCAACTGTCATAGCATTTTGACGCTGTACATTTGGGATGAATAGCAGTTTATTAGTCACATGAACCCACAGTCCAGGACTTGAGAGAAGAGGGTACTACATCATGTGTAGGCCTCTGCCCCTAAAACTTAGGGGATGTAGTCAAAGATGAAGAGTGACCCCTGGTTCCCAGAGAAGGATTGGCTTGTGTGTGTCCTTCTACAGCTACAGCCTGGCACAGAAGTGGAGATCAGGCTGAGTACCCAGACAGAGGGCAGGAAGATACCCCGCTCTACCAGTTAGTAATAGAACCAGCAAGGTGGGTTAGGAACTAGATTTAGGAAGTTCAATGAGATCTGCAGTTAGGCATTTTGGGCCCTATGAGGCTCAAAGGTATCCAGGCAGCACAGAAAGTGTGGATTTTTACCATATACGCCCTCTCTGCTGCACAGACTGCATTGCCCTGCAAAAAATGCTCTAATTCATTGGAACATCCCATGGGCTTTCACTAAGAAATTTTTCTCTCTCACACAAATAACTGTTCATGAAATAATGCTGTCAAGGAGCTGGTCTGTCCCTTGATGGCCCAGTAGATAAGGAGGCCTGACATTAATTTATTTGCCTAATGAATAACATGGTAACGTCTTGGTTTGATAAGTGCGTCACTTACAGCAAGGTCTCATTCACATTCAGCTTCATGAAGTGGACATCCCTGTAGAAACCAATTGAATATTGTTGATATCTCAGATAATGAACAATGTCAGCACTTTAGAGATTAAAGAGCCACGCCAAAGGGAAGTGGTAACTTAAGAGATCAGCTGTGCTTACTGGAAAGGCCAGGAGATATCACTGTGACCCCCAAGCCAAAACCATGCTTCCCTCCTCCCCAGTTGACATCACTCTCCAGTTCTTCCTTTCTAAGGCTCTACCTTGATTTCACTGGATACCAAGACTGTCTGTGTTAAATGCCCTTCACAACTGCCCATAAGACTAAAACTGTTAGCTAGATTTCCAAATAGGGTTTATGTAGTGGAATAGCATTTTAACCTCAACCCCAAAATTTCTAATGAAACCAGTGGGACAGGTAGAAATATGAGAGTGAGAGTCTGTACTGTTTCCTTGGAGATGTGGCCTCTGCACTAAAACTTGCAGAAGGAGGAATATTGTAGAGGGGCACGTGGGGGACATATAGCCTTTCTATCTTTCGCTCTACTATACTAGGAAGAGAAAATATGATCTGCAAGGTGTGCTGCAATAGGAAAGAACGGGGCCAAAATAATGAGCCTGAATGCCCAAGGAAATGGTTCTCATCCTTCTTGTTTACCTTTTCATCTGCACGGTAGCTGTGTTCCTTCTGTTCTTGTGGAATCATAATTTCGCTATGTGATTCCATGCAGCTGACTTCATGTGTTATTTTCTTATACAGCCAAGGTAGCAATCCCTGATACCTTTTCCCTAGTAATGATTGGGCCATATATAGGCACATCCAAGAAAGCTGTAAGTTCATACCAAAATCAGTTTAGTATAAAGGAGGGCAAAGAACCCAGAAGGGAGAAAACGAAGGCTACTTAGAAAGCAGGCACAATAAAACACCAAGCAATAAAGAGGCAGCTAGAATAAAGAAGTCTATAGTGAACCAGTGAGTCCTTTATTCCAGATAAAACATTTTTTTTCCCATTAGCTCAAAGTCTATATTCCCAGTCATGTCTGAGCCAGGGCCTGCCAAAATCTGTCAGGAGTTGTAGCTATAGTGTGGGCAGATTCTGAGTCCAGAAATGCTCTAGGGTGCAAGGGATCATAAGTAGGGTTTGGCACAATAAGTTCTTTGAAGTAATACAGATTCTAAGAAAAGAAAATTTAAGAATTAAAGATGTGTGTGTGTACGTGCATACAAGTGTACAAGTCCATTCATCCCACAAAGGTCACTGACAAGCAGCTGATTTTATTAGTAAAGTTACAGAGCCAGAGGTTTACTAGGGGGATACAGGAAGGGAAAAATTGCCACACCATCTTCACTGAGTTAAAAGTTTGATTCTGGAAGCAAGACTCCTCAGTGTTGTTTTTCTTTTACTTTAGCCCCACATTGGGTGCCAAAATATTGTTGGTTGATTTTGCTCTTTTGGGGGGACTCACCACCTGCTTCCAAATAAATCACACATGGAGGCTTATTCTTAATTATAAATGCCCAACCTTAACTTAGCTTGTTTCTAGCCAGCTTTTCTTAACTTTAAATTATCCCATCTATCTTTTGCCTCCAGGCTTTCACCTCTCTCTATTTCTGTATACCTTTCTGTCTTACTCCATTGCTAATTATGTAGCTTGATGGCTGGCCCCTGATGTCCCCCTCTCCTTTCCTCGCTCCTTCTTCTTTTGTTTCTCTCTTCTCTTCTCCTCCCAGATTTCTACTTCTATCTATTCTCTCTGCCTGCCAGCCCTGCCTATCCTTTCTCCTGCCTCACTATTGGCTGTTCAGCTCTTTATCAGACCATCAGGTATTTTAGACAGGCACAGTAACACAACTTCACAAAGTTAAACCAATGCAACACAAAAGGATGCAACACATCTTTGTATCATTAAACAAATGTTCCACAGCATAAACAAATGTAACACACATTAAAATAATTTTCTACAACACCTCACAATAGTGTCAGTTATGTGATTCAGCCATATGTCAAAATGAGAAATCAAGAGAGGCCAGATCACTCACATACCAGATCTGAACTTGTTCTTATACTCCAGGGATGTGGTACTGTTACCTTGATCACTGACTTCAGGCTCTGGAGTGGCCTGACAAGGCCTTCTTCATTCACAACCCAGCTCACTAGCACTTCCTCTTCAGTCCTTGCCCCAACCTCCATCTTTTCTCAAAGATCTAACACCTTTATTTGTATTCTTGGAAGAACCTTTCCCTTTTTTGTTTGGAGTGGTTAAAGGTTCAGTAGTGCACCAGATCAGGCCTTTTACTTATTGGAGGTGGGGGTACATGGTGGTTTGATTAATTAATGTCTCCCAGAGTCTCTTTAGATACTTGGTCCTAAGTTTGTGTTGTCTGGGGAGGTGTATTAGTTAGGGTTTCTACTGATGAAATAAAATACCATGACCAAAAAGAAAGTTGGGGAGGGAAAAGTTTGTTTGGTTTACAATTCCACATTGGAGTCCATCCTCGAAGGAAGCCAGAACAGGAACTCAAGCAGGGCAGGAACCTGGAGGCAGGAGCTGATGTAGAGGCCATGAAAGGGTGCTGCTTACTAGCTTGCTCCCCTGTGGCTTGCTCAGCCTGTTTTCTTATAGAACCCAAGGCCACCAGCCCAAGAATGGCACCACCCACAATGGTCTGGGCTCCTCCCCACCCAGTCCATTGATGACTAATTGAGAAAATGCCTTCCAGCTGGATCTCATGGAGGTACTTCCTCAACTCCTTCCTCTCTGATGGCTCTAGCTCTTGTCAAGTTAACACACGAAACCATCCAGTACATGGAGCTTAGGAGGTGTGGCCTTGCTGGAGGAAGTATGTCATCTAGGGTAGGCTTTCAGAGTTCAAAGACTAGAACTATTTCCAGTTTGATCTACTGCTTCCTGTTTGTAGTTTAAGACATGAGCTCTCTGGAAAATGCTGTTTCCTTGGGGTCTTCCACCTCTTCTGCCTCTCACATTCTTTCTGCCTCCTTTTCTGCATAGATCCCTAAGCCTTGAGGGAAGGATTTTGAAGAAGATATCTATTTTAGGGCTGAGCACTCTGAGGTCTCTCACTCTACACATTGTTCAGTTGTGAGTCTCTGTGCTAATTACCATCTACTGCAAGAAGAAGCTTCTCTGATGAGAACATGGCTGACACACATATGAACTCACAGACTGTGACAATGAACACACAACCTGCAAAAGCTCATACCAGACAAAATCCCAGCATGTAGAGGGGAAGTGGACATGAAGTCCCACCCCTAGCCAAGAAGTTATTTGCCATTGATGAATGCTGCAAAAGGGGAAAAAATCAGTTTTCTACAATGCAGTGACACTGGATATATCAACCATACCCCATGATAGTGCCCATGCCAGGAGTAGCTGGCTAATAAAACAGACTCTATGTTTTTGTATGCTTTTGTATGTTTGGGTCTTACTGGTTTTGTTTATTTTGATGTTTTTCTTTTTCTCTTTTATTTGAGAGAGAAAAAGAATATGCAGTTGGATGGGTATGGAGGTTGGAAGATCTGGGAGAGGTTGAAGGTGGGGAAGGAATATGATCAAAATACATTGTAAGTAAAAAAAAAAATCTTAATGTGAGTTCTCAGCTTGATGCCTTGACTGTGATGGTGATCGACTCCTAACCCACTGGAACCATTTCCAAATAAATCCTTCCTTCTTTAAGCTCCCTTAGCCATGATACTTTATCACAGCAATAGAAAATTGGCTAACGCAGAATGTCTCCATGTTTTGATTCATGGAGTTCACTGTTATGGCAGATATGTACTAGACAAGTGGTGCAGACGTTCTGAGAAGCTTCTTCTCAGTCAATGCTGAACAATCAGAACTGGAATGAATGAAAAGCAGTAAGGGCTTCGACTATGTTAGCACTTGAGGTATGGCTCTTTTAACTGTCTTACCTCCATGAAAGCAAAATTATCTATGTGAGTATTTTCTGATTTTAATAATGCATGAAATATTGATCTTAATTAATATTTACTCAACGCTCATACTCTGTGTCAGGAAATGCTAGAGGCATCTACGTGTGCAAACCATTCTATCTTCAGCATGCAACTGATTTAGGTCCTTTTGCGGGTCTAGGAGCAAAGATTAAAACAATACAGTCAAGAATGAGCAAAAATAGGGTCTAAACTTAGGTTTTCTGGTTCAGTGGCCCTTGTGCATATATTACATTTATGTTATGCTTAAGGTGACCAACTGCTCTGGTTTCTTCAGAACTGATTTATGGGATAAACTGGGGGCAAGTTAGTCACTCCAGCTGTTCTCTAGAATCAGAATTATTGCAACATGCTTTTAAAGGATAAACCTTTTGTCTAGGGCTCTCATAATAGCTGCCACAAACTGGATGGCTTAAACAACAGAAAATTGTGTTGCATAGCCCCAGAGTCCAAAAGTCTGAGATCAAATATTAAGACAAAAAGTTATTCCTGGGGGATATGATGGAAACAACAACAACAAAGAATTGTAGAGGGCTATCTTCGTGCTGATGTGAAATTCTTCTCTCTCTCTCTCTCTCTCTCTCTCTCTCTCTCTCTCTCTCTCTGTGTGTGTGTGTGTGTGTGTGTGTGTGCCCTTTTTGTCAGAATATAATTTGCATTGCATTAGTACCTACCCATGCGTTAATCAGCTTTCTGTTACTATAACAAAACACCTTAGGTTACCTTAGAGTATCACCTTAAGAAAGGTTTGTTTTGTTCCACAGCTTTAAAGGGTTGAATCCAGTCTGTTGACACTGTGGGTTTAGTTAATGTAGTAAGGTAACCACACTATGGTGGGAGAATGGCAGAGAAAGCCCACTTATCTCATGACTCAGAAAAAGTACAAGAGAACAAAGGGAGATCTGAGAATCCCAATATTCCCTTTGAGAGCACAACTCAGTGACAAGAATACCTCACACTAAGCCACACTTCTTAAGTTTCATTAACTTCCAATACTGCCAAATGGAGGATGAAGCCTTCAACACATTAATCATTGCATCACCTTTAAGATATAAAATGTAACAAGCCTAATGGCTTAAATTTAATCGGGCAATCTCTATAAAGACTTTATCACTAAATAAGGCCATATTATGAGGAGGTGAAAACTTCAACATGAAATTTGAGAGACACGATTCAATCCATAACAAGGATCTCAGTCCCAGGGATAAAGTCCAATGTCAGGCATCAAATGTATCACACATTTTCCATTTTATTCAGTGTTAGCAACATCCAAATAGCTTATGAATAAAAAAATAAAAACTAAACAAAACAACAAAAACCACCATATATACACTGTACAACAGATAGTTGAAATCAAAATTTGGTAGAGTCCAAGAACTGGAAATTTTATTCTGATTTCCTGTGAGTCATGACTTGAATTTGAATTATCCTTCACAAGCTCATGCCTTGAGTGCTCGTCCCTGAGTTTGGAGCATGATAGTGGAGCCTGTGGCACCTTTAGGGGTGAGGGCTGGGGTGATGGTGATGCAGAAGTAGGTCAAAGGTGGGAGAGCCTTGGAAGGTTATGCCTTTCCTTGATTCTGAATTTCTCTACTTCCTGTCTGGAATCACATGATCAAGCCAAAGCTGTGAGTTCCTGCTTCACAGCCTGAGCTGCTCTACTGTGACGTCTCTGCCTGTGTGATGGCACAGTCCCTGTGAAACCATGAACCAATATCATGCTTCCCTCCCATCCGTTGTTTTGTCAGGCATTCATTTCAGCTTAGGAGAAAGGAAACCAACAGACCAAATTATTTTAATACAGATCTGGGGCTGATAATATATCATCAGGCTGAGTCAGGGGCCCTGCTGTGTCCACATCTGGAGGGACAACACTGCAGTAGAGGACACTACATGGAAGTAGAAGGGAAGCTGTTACACACATTCATGTTGGGTTAGGAGTGTATCCCCAAGAGTGCTGGGGACAGCAGGTGAGTCAGGGTTAAACAGCCAAACAGGTGAAAAGGCAAAGGTTTACTGGAACCATCAGTGAGTTTTCTAGGAAGGAGAGTTTCCATGACAGTGGGAAGCAGCTAACCAATGGCTAGATACAGATTGTATGTGTTCAAGTGTTTTTGGGGGGATAGTCTACCTTTTCTTCTGTTGTCTTTTATATACATCAAGACTTAGCCAGCTTGCATACCAAAAATCAGGAGAAAAACAAAAGATGATTAAGTAGACAAAATATGAAGGTTCCTGGTACTTATTTTCAGCAGATATGTCTTGTTTGAAATTTCAGATTTTTAAAATAGATGCATTAGAGACCATTTACTTCACAAAATGGTTTTCAGTGGGATCCTCTAAATAGCCTGTTTCCCCCAGGGCTGCCTGGTTTTATTTGCCAGAAATCGTTTCACACAATTGTTTTCTATAAGCACATCTGGCAAGAATCGTGAACTAAGTTTTAGGAAACAATAGCTTTTTGTTGTTTGTTTTTGTTGTTTTTGAGACAACAGTTTTTAAACTTAAACACGATACAATAATGTACCTTTTTAAACTTGATTGTTTCATGTGGAGGATGAGATTCATGCCATAAGTCCTGACTAATTAATATTTTAAAATAAATAAAGAACATGTGTGAAGTAGTTAGAAAATGCTAAAGCATTTTAACAAGATATATTTAAGGGAACCCTTCATTATACTGAGTTGATTTGAGATGTCATGGTGCCATTGACATTTAACTCATGGTATTAGATATAATAGGATGGAAATACTTTTTCAATTAATGACTTTGGGAAGGATGCTTAGCTACATGTGGTTTTCTGCAACTTAGAAAGGGAATTCTTTGCCTTCACCCCAGCAAAAGAGAAACAAAGATCTCAGCAAAGAACATAGGCAGAGCAGAGTCCTGAAACTCCAGTAGGAACTGCAGACACATCAAAGTACTTTCTACAACAGCAAGTAATACCAGCAGCTGGCTTCTTGAACAATGTAGAAGGCAAGTCAGGGCTCTTTTCAGAAGCCCAGGCCACATGGGAGCTTGGGCATTTACAGATGGAAAAAATAAATTATTCATAAGAGTCTTGGAATGGGAAACAATCAGCAGAATGAAAATGGGCTACAAGGAGTCTACAGAGGTGGGATGTGGACAAAGGTGCTTTACTGCCTGCTGTGGAAATTGGGACAAGGTTATTGGTGTCCTTAGGAAAAGGTTACACCTCCGTCCTATAGGGGACAGAACTAATATGTGGTATATGAATCTCTCCTGAACAGAATTTATAGCTGAATACATATAAGCTTAATCTACTTCGTGATAAAATACATAACTTACTAAGAATTAGTTTTTAACCTTTCAGTTTTGGCTAAATCATAAAGTGTCGTGAATAAACTCCCTCAGATCTGGTCTCTAGGGAATAGTCTTGTCTCATCCTCCCAGGCAAGCTGTTATGAGTACACAAGTAAAGACTAACATTCCTTAGGAAATGGTGTTGAACAGAGACTCATTCAGATCTGTTCAACCTATGGCTTGCACACACAAGGCGCCCCCTCCCTGTTCCACACAAACACCTTGTCAATTCTATAGGAAATTGTAGACAGAGAACCAGGAAAATATCCACCTCTTTACCTTCATCCTTTCTTGCTCTTTGGCAATAGCATGAACCAGTAATAGATTCCAGAGCCAGAAGAGATCATACAAATGTAAAGTAGAAATGATGTACATGGGAGGCAAGGTGGGCCAACATGTATCATGCCAAACCAAATGGGAATTCACAATAGTCAAAAAGAAGAAGGGGAAATTTGTTGGAAAGACAAATTTGAGAATCCCAAAGTAGCTCTTCAGTAAGCTTGTCTGTATAGCGACTCATCACTCTTGTTTGAGCCTAGCTGGTTTCCACCTTATATTTGGTGCATTTTAGTGGACCTTCCAGAAATACAGTGGGACTGAGCTACAGCTGAGAATTCCAGTAGGAAACTGGCTTCTTTTTGTGAGTTGTGAGGAGGACAAGGTGGGTGCTGCAGGAAGATGCTTTAGAGAACAAAGTCCTTCACTTTTCTGAAGCGACAGTGTTGACTAGTTACTGTATAGTCAGCAATCTAAGGCAGCAGGGAAATTGTCTTCTGAAATACAGGGCATTTGATTTTACGCCTGCCTAGAAAGTATCTAAACAGAATCTCTTGAAAGTCAATGTAAATGAACTGTCAAACTAACTCTGTTTCTCCAAGCAGGAGACAATATATGATTTGCAAGATCTCCTGGGGGCTTGCCTAAGTTTCAGAGCGCCATACACACTTTCTGAAGGGAATTGCTATGGCATCTCTGGCTTGCATCCATTCTTCTAACCAGCAATGAATCCTGTTCTACAGGCAGACACCCTCACTATAATGATCATGCTTGATAATACTACCCTAAATCTGAAAATGATAGGGCTGATGAGGTGACTCATGGTATTTGACTGAGGATTTTGTAATTGTTCTCTCTCTCTCTCTCTCTCTCTCTCTCTCTCTCTCTCTCTCTCTCT